>JAGDQP010011313.1:36016-53306 GCA_022664845.1 Lepisma saccharinum
CAAAGTTCAAATGTTATTTTCGGCCATCCTCTTCCTCTTTTTTGGTGGTATTTGCCTTTCAAATAATCCTATAATCATCCAAGTACTTTTTATTTATTGTAGCTGTGACTTTCCTACCTTTCCTCACTTACGCCAGCCTCCACATTTTGGTCAGTCCTCTGTCGCACTGATCCTTCCCCCGTCCCCTTCTATACGACACCTTTTGAATGTTTTTATCCGCACTCTGTTCAGTTCGGTTAGTGTCCACACTACCGGGAAAGTGCAACTGGGCACACACGTCTTTACAATTTACCTTCCTCCACTTCAAGCTTTGCAACAGGTATCATTTTTTATTATTATTTAATTTATTTACGGCCTTTGGGCATCTACGGCTCAGACCGGCATTCTGTCTTCATTTTTTTTGTCTACTCTTTAAAATTATTTGACCGGAGTATTGAACTGTTGTATTAGACCTATTATTTTGAGAACTAACATTACAGCCTGTGTATATTTATACTTGGAATAAAAAAATAGAGAGAGAATACAGTGGAACCTCGATATATCAAATTCCTTGATAAATCGAAGTTATTCCATTCCCCTTGAACCTGCTATCATTCCCATGTGTTTTTTTTTTTACTTCAAATTTGCTTTCGGTTTGGTCTAATTTGGTTTCGAATTTTCATACTTGCTTGGTTTGGTACCGCACCCCTATATATCGAAGTTGTTTTGATAAAATCTATAATACTGTACTGTATTTAGATGAAATATTATTTGAACGACAATCGTCAATGTTGCAATCTGTAACCCCCACCATTGTTTAGTTATTTTTGCAAACTCCACCTTCCCCCAGTTGTCATTAGTTAGTCCGAGTCCAGTTTAACAGAAAAGTGTGCGTGTGAGAAACTTAAGCTTTTGTTGTTGTGAACCTCTATATATCGAAATCCTCGATAATTCGAAGTTTTCTCGTTCCCCTTGAGGTTCGATATATCGAGGTTATACTGTAATAGGTTTCGAATTGAAATACATTTTATACTACGAGAGTGACCAATATATTTATATTTTAACACTTATTCGTAAACATCACTTCCATCAAAATAACAATGAAGAGTTTTTTTATGATAGAATTCAAATATCCAAAGCAGTGCCAACGGAAATTAGCGTATAAAACAGAAGTCATCCAAAGCACATTTACGAAATACGAAAGGGGCAAATCTTTACACCAATATTAAACCGAAAACTAATCCATGAAATTTTAACCTTAAAAAAAACTTAAATTCTTTTACATATATTCACACACACATTAGATTAGAGGACACTGTATAGTTTACACAGGGTGTTGCAAAACAACACAAACCAAACCACCTTACGGGATTTCCTGACATGAAAATGAGAAAAAAAAAAAAACATCGAGGGTGGACAAATATTGGGTATCGGCGTTATATAGACTGCCGAAAGCGTGGGAAAATAAAACTTTTGATCTTCATACTTCCAACCACTTTCCCGCTAGTAACAATAATTCGTTTGCGGCAAGTCGATATCCCAAACATTTTTTTTTAAACACGTGTGCTTGTATAACAAACAAGGATTAAGAATAGCATACATTTCAACGAATGTTTGGTGTATTTATTAGTAAAAAGAGTGTCATTGTGCGGTTGGATGACCATAATTACGTCCATCTGTATTCATAAGGAAATCTGTCTTACTCGTGGTTATTTCGACCCACTATTTACTCGAGAGAATGACTGAGAATCCCCTACCTCCTTTGGGGAATTCATTGCATAATTCTGGAACATGTATTTTTGATAAAGCAGGTCTTACGTCTTTCAACCATGCCGCACCAGTTCTACTGTTAATGGTTTTGGAAATATCAAGCTGCAGAGTTCATTTTTGGTATCTCACGTTTGGGAGCGTACGCATGGCCGCCGCCACTTGGGAGCCGTACGTTTGAACGCGAAGTATTTGTATTATAATATGTTTAAAGAGATAATGGAGTACGTGCTTCTTCTTTTACGTACGAATTAGGTGCGTAGTTTGCCTGTTTTTAGTATAATTTGGTTTCACACGGTAGTAGTGTGAAACTAAATGACTGCGCTTTAGTACTGTGTTTCTCTAGGTATATTGAGTGTTTAATTATGCAGAACATAAACTACTTTTATTTTGGGCACTAAGACTTTGACATTAACATGCTGTACAATTTATTTTAATGTTTGTATATTTATAGATCGGCAGATCAACTTACTACTAGTAATAGCATTTACTTATAGTTATTTACTATACTTGGAGTTAGCAAGGTTGCGATTTAGTTTGACATATTTGTACACTATTTAGTTTTGTAATATTATTTTGATTCGAACTCCTTAAGAACTCATTAATGACAAAATTAACTGATTAATTTTGGGTTTTATATATTAAAGGCTTATCACTGCTCGTTGGGGTCGATTTTATATTAAATTTTATTGTAATGTTATGTAAAGGAAAAGAATTATGTAAATAAATAAACTGAAAAAAAAAACAACTAAATTTCTGAGGTACATTAAAAAAATACAATTACGAGGTACTTAGCCTTTCAGGTTTATAACTGATCGATTGGTCATATACCATGTGGAAATTTACAATTTTCTGCCTTTTATAAAGTTACGCTTTACCCATTGACGTTTTACCTTTATCGGTTGGAATTATTGTTTATTTACTGTTATAATTTTGCTACAATTATTTTATTTTATGCTGATACGTGACACTGATGTATATTTTTTTAACGTTTAAAAATGCACTAATAATTTTGGTATTTGCTTTTAAATATGCTTTAGTGCCAACATCCCCCGTTTGCTTTTGTTTGTCAGTTCTTTTCATTCCGGCATGGGTCTATGCCTAAAATATTGACTTTTATTACAATTATTAAACTTCAGAAAGGTAGTTAAAAAAAGTAGTTACACGCTACCTTATATAAAAGCTTTTACAACAATATACATATCGTAAACTTTTGTATTATACGAGAAATTCAATGATAATGTAATTACTAATGTAAAAAGTGTTTTGCCTATTATGTTAGCCAAACTCTTCGCTTCCGGAAGATTCTTAAGGCCAGTAAACAGCGAAACAAACAAAGTTCCGTCAAGTGTAAGCTGTCACATAAACATCTCGCGCCCACCTGTTCCATTCATTTCCCCACACTTTGAACACATATAGCGAAGAAAGCAAGCAGTGTTACTGTGCAACACCCTGAATACGAAGCCACGTAAAATTAATACGATCAGACTGCAAAAACTGACATTTACGAATGCAACTAATGACGCCATAAGGAGTAGTCAAATAAAACTCATTAGATGCCCTTTTTTCTTGTAGATGGAATCATGTGGTGACCAGGGTGTGCTGAAATTTAAAGAGAGCTGGCGCCTCACTCCTTGCTGGAATGACTAAGTCGCAGTTTTACAATCGACGGCTAAGCTTCTGGTCAGGACTAAGTTGAGGCCAAGTCATGTTTTGGCCAATCGGCGTACGCAAAATATGACAACCTCAACTTACACCTGACCAGAAGATTAGCCGTCGATTGTAAAACTGGGGGTACGGAAACCAGTAGTTGTACACTTAGCAGGAAGGTGGTGAGATCAGCCTTCTCATTCTAGGAGATTCAGTAGGGAAAAAAAGGAAACCCACCGCAGGACGTGTGCTGTTTATGGTTATCATACAAGTATGACTAATGTCACTTTCCTTTGGTCATCGCGAGCCTATCTTTACGCCTATTCTTAGAACAGAGTGCAGTCATCAATGCAAATCGATACGTCAACGCTACACCTGCAAGAGAAAAAGGTCAGGTTTGTTAAGCGGAGTCACTCTCTACAAAACAATGCTCGGCCCTAAACAGAGAAACAGAATAAAGGGGCATAGTATTAGCTATCGTACATTCCCATCTATCCTTTCATGCTTTCGGGGAGCTAAAGACGACAACGGTGGGTATCCAATTTTAAACCGACGAAAGGTCAAGTAATGGGTTCACGATTGACTTTGCACACAGCCTCAATCAACTACTGTCACAGTAGGAGTGTTGTGAATGGCACAGCATATTCATACGTAAGTAAATACTTTGTCCGCTAGAAGAGTGGTAAGTTTCACTTGACTGCCTCTTACAAAACAAACTGTACCTAACGAGGCCTAGAACTTATTCTAAACACAAACTAGTTTTAGCAGTTCGCACGAAACACAACACCAGTTCGAACTCTCCACACGAACACATACTACGCCAGTATAGGTTCAGAAGAGGCTGTAAGCAGAAATCGATGGCTTAAGGCCAGAGTGAGCAAACTTCACTTTCAGCTGATCCTGGCGTATTCTGCTTTCTCACTTGGTGCACTGCTTATGTGAGAGAACAAAGCACCAATAAGCTGTGAAAACAGCGAAATTTTCCTATTCGCATAGGAAGCTAAAACCTTTTCCTTATGTCTGCAATATTTCCTTACGTTCATGGCGTTTGGTTCACTCTGACGTTAAGACATCCGGATATAATACTGTTAGTACAAACTCAGACATGCTTTTACACAAATTAAACCTTTACAAAACACAACATACCAATTCGAACTCTCCAAGAGCAAGAACTGCGCCAGTATGAATACAGAAGAGGCTGCAAGCAGAAAGGGATATATTACATACACAGTCAAAATACCAAACAATTTACATACATCAACTATCAAGTATAAGGAAAGACACTTTCCTCTACCACGTAACGATGTGAAGAAGTGGTATTCTGTATACAAATCCTCCTAATTCTTAACATTTCGAAACCTAGAATGTTATTAATTTCTACAGTTATCGCTGCTATGTGATCATTTCATAAGAACAATACGAAACAAGTGTTTCATTTATGACACTAAGTAGCAAATTAGCAATTTGCAGCCTTCACTTTTTGAAGGGAGAAGCGGGAAGGCTTTGGTTTTGACCGGGCACAACCTGCTTATTTCTACACAATTAAGAGTACTGTCATCCAAGTTAGGGCAGGTGGGTTTTGTATTCGTAGGATTTGATTTAAAAGACTGCAGCCCTGGATATAATTCTCCCAAAACCAATGGATAAACCTGCGACAACAGTAATAGAACACTCAGAATCATCATATAATATCGATGGTCCTGTCCGTTTGAAAAATCATAACGTCGAAACTTAATCCAACACTGCCAAAAACGTGTCTTACTTACGAGAAACTACCAGATTCGTCTACAAATGTATCTAGTTCCAGAAATATCCAGTGAATAATTAATTACCTCAGAGGATTTCTTTTTTTTTTCATCTAGAACATTGCAAGCGAGAATTCTGCTTAAATTTTAATGTTTCTTGTGTGCTTCACTACGCAGGTTGCAATTTTAGCAGAAATGAACGAACCTCGTTGTAATAGTAATGAACTAAAGAAAAAGTCTACATCGTCAAGGGTAAGGGTGTAAGTCACGACAAAGTAAAAAAAAAAAAAAAAAAAAAGGTAAAAATTTGACTTTTAAACTCCCATTGTTCCGCCCTACATTTTCACCATTCAGATCACAATCCCACATGTAAATGAATGAGCCTTCGTTATAATCGTCATGAACCAAATAAGAGGGGGGGGGGGGGATCTGTAATGACAATCATGGAAATATACAACCCACCAAAAAGGAAGAGAAAGGACAAAACGGAAATTTTGGAGGTGAAAATTCTGTTTTCTTCCTTCTTGGCTTCGGTCAATAATAATTATTCATTATAGACCTTGGTCCATCCTCAAAGAGATTTGCTCTATAGTTCATTTGCAACAAAATCACTGCTTTTGGAGAAATATTAAACTAAGCAGATCCTTTAGCCCCAGTCCCCAGATGACGCCATATCGTGCCACCCAGTCTATCGCATCACAACACATTTTAATGAAAAGAAAACTACATCCATATTATAACAGTCCACGTTTCATTAAACGAGTCCCGGAAGGGCCACGGGCGTCGATCTTAATGGCTAAAGGGAGAATTGTGACGGGTCGAAGTTCAAAGACTGGCCCATATAAAAATAAAGTTTTACCAAAACAATAGATTTCCCTTACTTCAACACGAAAAACCATTGTCCAGATGGTATTATTTGTAATATCTCGAACTATCTGCGGGGGGAAGGGAGTGACTATCTTCAATCGGCTCCAGACGTCTAGTTTAAAGTAGCTGGGAAAAAGAGTGGAAAAGCGGAATCTTCCCGTTCGCCCAATTTGTCCTTAATTCCCTCTACGGCCTAAATCACATGTGTATTATTCGCTTGTCAGTCTTTAAAATATATCCAAGTATGGTCCTTTTCTGCCGAAGTTTTAAAGGGCAAAACCTCCCTTGTTCGTGATGTCACTAACAGCTCAGACCTCAACAGTGTAATATGTTGTAGAATGGTACAACCACAGTTGGTGAAGAAAGAAAAACACCGTTTCAGAGTTACAGCGTTTTTCGCTTACATCTCACCGTTTTGAGACAAGCCCGAAATGCTTCAACAATGGTGTTGTGCCCTTGGGAAAAGCGAGGGTTATAAGATACAACTGTCATTGTCATGTTACTTGATTAACAATAAGATTTAGTACTTTCTGACAACCAAACTGTTACTTCATTTCATTAGCACGACGAGCAGCAATATTTTCATGCTATGAACTTATTCGTACTTTTTACATGGATCCTTCGCATTGATTCAATTTAAAATCCAAGAGTTTTCCAGGTGAATTTAACTTATTTCTATACATGTGCCAACAACATAGCTGAATATATCATTGGAAATAATATAAGTTAGTGATTATGAAAATAACTTTACAAAGAGTCTTCCCACTCCCCTCACTCAAAGCCACTCGATCCATACACAGTCCTTTATGTGTCTGTTTTTTTATTTTAAATCCATATTTACTTAATTACTTTACGTAAAGGAACGGTAGTTCACTGATTTTGCTACCAATTATTCTATTACATAAATTGCTGACGAACAGATTAAGATAGTTTTAACAGAAATTGTAGCTAAAATACTTCCAATGTTTCCACTGGTAACAAAGTTTTTAACTAATTCTTTTGGTTGTAGTTGACGAATTTTCATCAACTGTGTGCAGCCCGTAACATACCCGAATACAAAGATGATGCATCACAACTGATGCATTTGCAAACCGTAGAAAAAAAAAAGACTTTTATTTTAAAGAAAAAATAACTTTCTTCGTCCTGATTACGCAGCGAGGAAAACATTGAAAAGTCACACCTACCGCGTGGTTCCGGACTCCTCATAATAAAATAACCCCAAAAAATGGACGGACCTTCGGTAAAACAACACTACCTTCTACGGTCCCCAGAGGTTAAAAAGGAAAAATCAGGACAGGAACATCTAAATAAACTAACACGGGAGGACGTGTACACCAGAGCTGGATCGCTCATTTTCTCGACGACCAAAAAAGGTTAACGTGAGAAATGCAATCGCTATATTGTATACGAAATGAGGAACACACTTATCTTACCTACTTTGTACGCCTTCCCCGTTCACTCAAAATACAATAACCGCAGTTTTTATAGTTCTGATTTATAAGTACACCGGAAAGGCCTGTAAATTACAATTAAGAGAAATATATCACCTCCTTCTTGTGTATGTGGAAGTTTTGAAACACACAATATAACAGTGTCGCGGTAATTTAAATGCGAAAAGAGCAAAAATGTACGTTTGACTATTTAATTGCTTCCGCATTGGGAGCGGGTGTTACACCTATGTGCATTGCGTACATTGAAAAACAAAATGTAATCTAACTAGCCTGTCCTCTCTTACTAGACTTTCTGTCCGTGATGTTTGCAGCCATCATTCAAAACAATAAGTGACGCCATTAGTATTCCTCTGCATGAAGCCATGATACAGCTCGGGAGAAAATGATTTTAGAGATCATGACGAAAAAATGCTTTGTATAACTGGTACAAAGGTATTAATACACAATTACACCCCCTTAGTTAACTCAGTTTGAAAAAAAAAACTAACTTTAAAATATATTTTTAAAAGAAAACGCTTTTACCTGGCGGGCTTTTTTTGGGGGGGGGGGGGCATTGCGCTATTAACAAGGCGAGAGATGAAAACTAGTGAGATTCCATTCGGAATGGTTCCACTGATCCACTTGAGCAGGCTCTGAATTACCGTTCAATCTTTCCAGTGCCACTTGGCCGTCCGGCACACCAACAACACACGGGTAACAATTGTGCTGTTTACTTTTTATTTTCTTGTAGTTTCCCGATTAACCTAACCTAACCTCAATCCAGGTTTCCTTAAAATAAAGGAAATATACGAAGAGGCGCAACTATAGGAGCCTGTTGTTTGTGTTATTTAACGAAATGTCGCGTATACCTTATACATAATGTAAAGGTACAAGGGTGATTTGCTTGAAAATTCCTGAGGCACGCCTCAACTATTCTTATATCTGACACTACTTCCACACATGGCAGCCAGCGATAACTGTTGAAATACATTAAGCCTTATGGAAATAGATCCTGTATCTCTCCTATTCCAATTTACTGTACAAATGCACCTTCTATTCATTCAACGTTCTACTCTTTTGTCTCCCTTCATATTTACGTTACAGTAGCTAAGATTACGCAAGCTGGTTTACATTCAATTACATTACAACAGAGACTGTTAGGCTCGTTCGACGGTGCTTACACCAGAACTATTGTTTTTTGGAAAATACGAGACCGAATCATACTAAACCTAAAACCTCGCCAATAGCTGCAACAGCAACACACGACGCCGTTACTACTTTCACTGGTTTGAATGCATTTTCCCTTCAAACGATCACAGCCTGTAAGACATATATAATCTTATAACCTTTCCTCTCGCAAGATAATCATTGCTATGCATTCAAAACTTCTGTACTTATTGACTACATAAACAAAGATTTTCAACATGAGCTTCCACAACGATAACATCTACATTGCCCATAAATAAAACACAACCAAATAAAGGTTTCAAAACCTGCAATTACCGTAATTCTAGGAAAGTTTAGCTCTACCTTGCCTATAACAGACATTTTCTTCAGCTACAAATTACAGTTGAATTACTTAAAATACGAAACACAACAATTATTCCTCTTGTTCTTGATATTGATGAGGTCTCTAGGACCACGAAATATGGGATCCTCAAATGCAGTGCTGTTCCCCTCGTTTTTCACTTTACAGAAATTACCGTCAGAGGACGCGACCAACAACTGGCATTATTTAAATGAACAATAGAATGTATATGGCACTGGTGTAGCTACTCTACACGATTCGAGATATCAAAATGGCGTCTTCATAAAACACAAAGTCTCGGTGCAGAAATTTTGGAAGAACACATGGAGTTAGGCCTGGATTTCATGAAAAGTTGCGTTGCTTGCGATTTGGGTGAGTAGTCAATTGAAACGCGTTTTTTAATTACGTGTTCTACGTATTACGTAATTAAACGCATGCTTCGATTAGCTACTCACTCTAATCGCAAGCAAAGCACGCAACGCAGGAGTGGATGTAAATCAGCCCTCACACCTCAAGAAGTCACTGAAAAAAATGTGTATAATTAAAATAAAAATATAACTTTTCAGACTTTCAAATCTAATCTATTCGCTACAATTGTAAAATGTGTATAAACCAAAACTCAACTTGACTTTCTAACCCTTTCTTTTACTGTAAAATTTGTAAAATGTTAAAAATACAAAAGGATGCAACAATTTCTGTACCTCAGAGCAGAACAGTGTAAGTCCAATTTTGACCAACACGTAATTACTTCAGTTTTATACAGTATTCGGAAACCCTCACATACGGTAATGGTTGCATAATTGTTGTAAACATGTTAAATAGTGTAGAAAAAAAGTCTATTATACACTTTGTCCATTTAGTTTATGTGTGAAAGGAAATAGTTCTTTTATTATCGAAAACAACGATTTGTGACTTATGTGGTTCTGGCTCAGGTACAGATTTATAAGTACAAACAAAACCATAAAGCTCTTTGAATAATTAAGATAAAGCAGTGACTTGGTAAGAATCGGACATTGAACTCCCGGTCAGTAACTCGCCGCTCTGCCCATATGCAAAGTTAGGAGCTTTAGACCACACATTGTACAGTACTTCATCTCAAGGCTAACAGGTATGACACCTGAAGTTTGTTCGGCCACTAATTCCTGCGCCGAGACAAGCCGAGAAGAACTTAAGTAGCCCTTCAGGCCCTTGAGGTCACTGCTATTAAATTACTGACTCCCAGAGATCCTATCTATATTATCTCTGCCTACAAAAAAAACGCTATCCCACTTAGTCGTCACGATCTGGAATTGTTACGTAACCTTGGCCATCGAGTAATCGTTGCTGGAGATCTCAATGCAAAACATCCGGATTGGCATAGCAGAGTTCAAAACCCGGCCGGACTACACCTGCATGGTTTCTTACCGGACCAGGACTGGGACGTCTACGCCCCCGAGACTCCCACTCACTATCCCAAAAATGGAGGCCGCCCTGATGCCTTAGACATTGCTATTGTTGCAAACCTACAGGTCACTGAACTCCCAACAACGTCTTTCGCTCTTCATTTAGATCACTTGCCTGTCACTCTAGCTTTCAAACACCGACATTTTCTGGAAAAATTTAGTCCTCCACCAATAAGAACTACTGACTGGGAGGCCTACCGCCGCCATCTTGATACTGAACTACCCGGGCTCCGGATCCCGGCTACCGCACAGGAAATTGATGACGCAGTTCCCTATCTCACTGCTCTAATTAGAACGGCACTGCGTATAACCACCACAACCGCCCACCAGACACCGCGACAATCTGCCGACGAACGGGGTACCACTTTACTCGTCTCTCTGAAACGCTGGGCTCGTCGCAAATGGCAGCAGACACGCCATCCGACCTTCAAACGTCTCTACAATCAACTTAATAGTCAAGTCTCTAAACGCCTGGAACGCCTCCGAAACGCTGCATGGAACGCTCGCCTCCTGGAAGCAGACCGTCCGAACCATGCTTTCTGGAAAATAAGTAAAGCTATGCTACGCAAACAGGACCGCGCAGCGACCACACCTTTACTGAGGGTAAAAGGCCTTACTTTTTCTCCTCCATGCAAGGCAGCCATCTTTGCCACGCACCTGGCAAACCAATTTCAACCAAATCCGGCACCATTCAACGCAACCCATGTTCAGGACGTAACCAGTGCCGCCACCAACTTGCTACTGACAAAACCAGGGATGGCACCAGAACTCACCACTCCGAATGAAGTTAAACAGCTCATCTCTTCCTTGGCCCGCAACAAGGCACCAGGCCAGGACAAACTGCCGCCAGAAGCCCTGAAAGAAGCCCCACCCAGCCTACATGCTTACCTCGCAGCACTCTTCAATGCTATCCTGCTCACATCCCACTTCCCTACAGCATGGAAAACTGCAATAATTCCATGCTTCCTAATCCTCGCAAAAACACTAAACTTCCTGAAAATGACCTCCCTTTCAGTTTACTTTCTCATCTCAGCAAGCTTTTTGAACGCATTCTCCTTCACCGCCTTCTTTCCCACGTTCAGCATTCCACTCTTTTACCTTCACATCAATTCGGATTTCGAGCCGGACATGACACACAATCTCAACTGGTACGCGTTGTGGATGAAATCTGCATTGCAATGAATGAAGAAAAATATATTGTAGGCGTCTTCATCGACGTTCACAGTGCATTTGATAAGGTATGACATCAAGGTCTCCTCATTAAACTAAAGGAACAGCTCTTCAACGCAAGCTAAATCCTTCTACTTGCCTCTTTCTTACAAAAACGCTCTTCCAGGTGCGCAGCGAGAACGTCCTATCCCCTCCCCAACCCATCCTCGCAGGTGTCCCTCAGGGTAGTACTCTATCCACTCTCCTGTACGCACTGTACACTGCAGATATTGCGACTACGCCCCACGTCATGCTGGCCACATATGCAGACGACACCGCCTTCTTCTTACGGAACATCCACATACAATTTGCCCTCGCACATATGCAACGCCAACTGGATCTCTTAGCAGAGTGGACTATGTCTTGGCGTATCAACATCCACGCAGAAAAGACCAGATGCACTGTCTTCGGGCGGAGAAAATACACCATTCATCCGCAACTTTACTTCGCTCATCGTCCTCTCACCTGCCACCCGGAAGCCACTTATCTGGGAGTCACCCTCGACCACCATATGACCTTTCGGCCTCACCTTACAGCCCTGGCCCAAAAGACCACTCAAAGAATTGCTATTCTGTATCCTCTCCTCTCTCCCCACCTGCAGTATGAAACCCAAACACACATCTATACACATATGATTCGTTCCGTCATGGTATATGCCGCCCCCGCCTGGTTACATGCTGCGAAATCCTCCACCTCCAAATAACACAAAACAGAGCTCTCAGGGCCCTCACAGGACATGACAGAGGCACCAGGACCGTCCAGTTCCATGACGATGCAGACCTGCCGATGCTCCAAGACTTCTTTCAAACCATCCAGACTGCCTTCTGGCATCGAATCCACACTAGCCCCCACCCCCATATTTCCACCATCGGTACGGCCGACACCCGACGCCACTGCTACAAACGCCCCAGATTGCACTAAAGCTTCTCGTATCAGTTCATTCTCATACCACTCACACCGTATCACATACTGTGCATTTTGCTCTTGCATATCTTAATTTCGCTTTGTTCTCGGTGCGTTAAACGCTTCTGATCTTACGTAACCAACGCCGTGCAGACATATCCATCGTCCAACTTGTGTCCAACAGCTTCTATTGGTATTTTACTCCGTACAGGGCGCATACTGCCCAGTCCTTCCATTGTTGCACACGTCTTACCCTGCCAATTGAAGATTGAAGTCAGGAGCCTCGGCTCGAAACTTCTGCCACCAGAGTGAACACATTGGTTGGATGGATGGATAGGTGGCTTTTTTAAAATTCTGAAACATGCGTTCGAGCTTAAATTGGATTAAAATACGTTTTCCGATAATAACAGTGCTCGAAATGAGACGATAAAAGCTGGTATAATATACCAGTAGATCTTATTTTTCTTTTTATACCGGCACCTTTTGAAAAAAAAAAACTATGTAGAACGTACACCTGACGTTATTACTTCAGAAATTTACCATCACTTCTAAATTTCCATTTCGAGCACTGCCGAGTAACCTCAGTATTTCTGTATCATTCTGAGAACATCTTTTTCTTCAATTCAAAAACATATCAACTATAATAACGAATTTTTTTCGGGCGGGATTGTATTTCTCTGTTATCTATGTGAGTAGCTAAGAAGGGCAAATTGCGTGTATACGTATCAAGCCTTGCTCTGTGTTTGTTAGTTTTAATATGAGCTAAACAGGCAATTATTTGTCGTAAACAAAACTTCCTTCGTATTTTAAAGATAGTGTCCACAATCATAACTACATTTTTTTATTTTCGTTTATTACTTTAATATGTATGCGAGTCGGTGTCTATCGTTACCATGACAACGGTTTAGAGCGTTGGAAAAGGACGAAGAAAACGAATTTCACAAAATAACATTAAGCATTAAAATCTTGCATTCCGTGAACTTCGTTATCATAGAGTTTTATCTGCTGTAGGTTCGTTATGCATTTCCGAACAAGCCCTATGTTATCACTGTTCATAGCGTTGCCATAAAGTTACTTTCATCAGCTTTGTGGGACAAATCCAAGGATGTTCTAATAGAGGATACGCTTATAACTATCTCATGCCAAGCGAAGGTGCGGGGCCAACCAACAACTGAGCATCGACCAGGACGAGGCACCTGATTGATTAGCAGACAGCTACAGAGCTTCGTGCCATCTTTGTTAGCCGAAAACAGTGTTTCTGATTGGAGTAAGTGGGTTAACTAGGCGGGACTACATAGTGATGCTTATATCGTTGATGGAGATACCGTACTTACAAATTACAATTAAAGAAAAGAAACTGTTTCCAAATTAAGAAAATGATTTTTAAATGTATCGGAAATATTTAATGCTGTGCGAATATACGTATAATTGAAAGCTTGCTGAATATAAAAATATGTTTACATACAATGAACGAAGTTATAGTATCTGGCAACCTATGAGTAGTGTTAGCAGTAACATTGCAAATGCATTAAGACAGCACATGTAAATCATTTCGGCTCTTTTAGATTTTTTTTCAGTAAGTAACTAACGAATTATAATAGAATCGCTGTGCTATGGTCTCCTGATCGGGTACCAGCAACAAAACAAGCCCTGGTAGGGTTTCCTTCTGCTAGTAACGGATTGGCAAAATACAGAGAGCGTGCAGGGGCGTAACCGAATAAGCCAAGATGACGATCACGTAACGAAAAATGGGGTCTAGGACGTTTCGGTGTAGGATGTTTCGGTGCAGAACATTTCGGTGTAGGACGTTTCGATGTGAGGACGTTTGGGTGCATAGGATGATTCGGTGTAAGGGCGTTTCGGTGCATGAAAGTGTTGATTCAAATACTTTGTTATGTTCAAATGCAATTTGTGTATCGTCATAAAGAGAGGAAATATAGTATAATAATTGGTTTTAACGAGTAAAGTAGTCTATAACTTTTTCTAGTCTATAATGTGTAGGAGTAACCTGCGAATTAATCGAAAGATCAAAATATCGCCTACCACCAAAAGATGTAAAGGAGGGTAGTAGAGTAGTTACACAATCCGCCTTTTTGCCATTTCCCCCGTTGTCCCGTGGCTAAGGTCGCAGCTGAGACAATGGTAGGCATTTTTGGACCTTTATGTATCACATATATTAATTTCGTATAAATGGGATAATATTTACTATGTGAAAAATCAGTTGTAAAATTTACATATTTTTTTCCGCCATTTCACGCGTTGTCTAATGGTTTAGGTGGTATCTGAACCACTGGTAGGCCTTTTTGGACCTTTATGTATGACATATATAAAATTCTTGAAGAAGGGATAATATTTACGATGTGAAAAATCAGTTGAAAATTTACATATATTTTTTTGGGGGGTACCGTCATTTTTCGCGTTGTTTATTTTTATTTTCGCATTGTTTAATGACAACCATTTTCTATGCATATGTAATTTTTATTTGGATTGAATTTGTTTCTCCTTATGAATGAGATAATGAAATTAATCAGACACTTGCTCATTATTTTAAACTCTTTGATTTGAGAATAGAATTTAGTTTTATAACGACCACAACATATGTGGTTTGATTACTTTTTAATGAACAAAGTTTCTTTTAAATGCGAATTTGAAGATTTCGAATGGCATAAATAGATTGTTTGTATTGTAACCCTTTTATATTTTTTTTATCTGTTATATTGAACATTACGTTGTAATGAGATCACTTTGTACTTTACTGCAATGCAGTTTTACGCTGAACACAATGTGTAACATTGCTCGTTTTTAAACAACTTTCGAATTCTATGAATTCTCATTATTTTAAGTAATGAACTTAAAAACTAAGTACTTGCTCGTTTTTAAACAAGTTTGGAATTCTCATTGTTTGACTAACAAAATTTTTCAGAACGAGAATTGGTATTTAACAGCAAACCAAGGGAAATAAGTAAGAAAATTCTTGATCAATCTTAATTAGGTTGGGATTCGATTAAAAATTAAATTTGATGATATTCAGATTGCTACAATACGAAGGTATTAAGGGTGTCACTGCCGGGAATTGAACCCAGGACTCCTTGATTGCAAGTCCAATCTTCAATGGGCAAGAAGTGATGGGATTTTTAATTTGAAGATGGTTGTCCATTTGTTATGTTAGGAACGAGTTTTTTTTTCTGGCTGTTAGAATATCAGAGACAAGAAAGCAATTCTTTGGAGTGCTGGCAGCTGTGTGGCTGTTTGAAGCTGGATTCGTTCTCCCCCAGATAGGCTTCACGGCGATTGCACGAATGGGTCAGTTCTGGGGGAAGAAGAAAATGGGACCAGCTTGCTTTTGGTAACGCATATAGGGGAATGTTTGATTTCCAGCTGGTTGCAGTATCAGAAGAGAGATTGTTCTTATTTAACTTCATTGATCGTAAACTTTGGCACAGAACTGCAAACAATATGGTATTTAGAAAAGCAGAGGGTCATAGAGAATTGGGTTCGTTGTTATTAACTATTGAATGCCTATACCACAGCGGAATCTTTTCTCGTTTAAAAGAATACATTCCGGCTACCTTTTCTTGCTCTTTGAAAGTGTCACTGTAAATTTACATCGCGTATTTTTGTGAGACAATATACACACGGATGTATTGATACACTTTAGACAGAAGGTAATTGTATTACGTACTGAAGCATATATAATTCAACAGAATGTTTTTAGAAAACGCAAATTCAGCTGTTTACGATGTGGCTTCAGTACGCTATAAGTATTTCCAGCATCTGGAATGAACCGCGTCGCTTGGACTATCTTCTCCATGTGATAGCATTTTGCATGCAATAAAAATTATTGGCCAAATGGAATAAAGAAAAGTTTATTATCCAATCAGAGAATTGAACCCTGCCTTTATGATTCGAGAGTATTGTCTGACTAGAAATATTAAAAGGGCTATGGTCAATACAAAATGATACCAGTTTCCATTCTGACTTATCAGCTTTAGTAATACGAGTGATTGAAGTTATTTTCTGCTGTGTATTTTATCGAATTTCGAAGATTTAGTAATTTACAGGTAAGTGTTTAACTAGATCAAATACTTGAATGTTGCTAGTACAATATGACGTAGTAAATAAGTGCGACTATTATATATTACGATAATGCCAAACCACTATTGGTTTCTCTTGACTTGTGAGTATTACGCGATTTTTATTTAGTTTATCTACAGAAAAGCAAAACGCTAGTATTTCTGGAAAACCTCAGTCAGGGCATTTTAAATATTAAGCCAAGCTACAACGCCTTGAGATAAAATTAAATTTTGTTTCATTCTCATTTTATGCTCCATGAAGACCAGTGTGTTATTTAAGTTGCTATTTCGCTATTCACCCGGTGAAACTGTTTATGTATTCTCACTAGTTTATTTAGGGACCCACGAGTTTGAATGCCTCATGACCATGAATTATGAATGCTGACTTAGCTATTTTAACTTTGCATTCCCGTCAAACAAATCCTGGCAGAATCCCTGAAAAAAAATCTCAGTCAGGATGGCTGTGAACAGGAGCTCTTAAATTTAAACTAAGATATTAGGAAAGGCTGATGGACATTCGGACTCTAAATTTACAAGTACTTAGGAGTTCACATTGCTTTTGCAATGTTCATTACTTTAATTTTAAAATTGTGGCCGAAAATCGAAAGAAACCGTGCAAAACTCCGCTGACACACTCCCAATTTTGTCTCGACATTCCTAAAACTGAAAATCCTGGCAGAATCTCTCTTTCTTGGGT
>JAGDQP010011314.1:0-53303 GCA_022664845.1 Lepisma saccharinum
ATTTTTCTTATTTGTTTTGATATACCTTGAATATGTAAAACTGCTTATCAATAGAGTGTAGTGTGTTTGGAAGCTTTATTCGGTGTGTGTGTGTGTATATATATATTTAGTGTAGTGAACCTGTAACCAGACCAGACCTTGTAAGTATGTATGTATATATAGTTTGTCCTTGTATATAAAGTTATGTATATAGTAGGTTATTTTTCTCATTTGCTGCAACTCCCAAAGAAGTAGTGGTCACTGAGGCGACACCCTACTTGATGAAATTGTTTTTTTCTTTTTTTTTTCTCATATGACACCGCGGAGGTAGCCGGAGCCATACCATCAATGTCGCTTATTCTGGAATCGTATGTTCCATTCACCTCATCCTACTTCGCACTCCATAGGCACTGCCCATCCTATCCGATATACTCATCGTATGCCCCACCCTAGATAACAAACTGATCCACAATACCGATCACCTGTCTTCACTTCATGACACACATCACACTTCAATCTACTATCATATATTTTATGGAAGGAAACTTTACCAACTAGCCTCACTGACAAAAATTTAACAACTTAGCCTCGCTGAATAACATCTCCCTTCCTCCTTGCCTCGTCATATAATTACTAATACCTCATTTTCGGCATTCATGAACTTGCCTTAGGGATGAGACAGTTGCTCCCTAATCAATCACATACAAAATTAATCACGTTAACTTACAATCAAATAGAAGTCATGAGCTAAATAGCTCGATACTTCATACAAGAAAAGCCATTACTCTGACTGACTGACTAGTAAGTATAAATACATACAAAAATACATTACATGACCTTATAGGGAATGTTACACAAGTACAGAACAAAATATGTTTACATAACATCATTAAGCTACAAGAAGTTTACTGTAGGCCTTGTTAGCCAAGTAAAAAAAAACAGTTTGTCAAGTTTACCAGCAGCTGCTGTACACGGATCTCGATACGCCATTATTATCAGGACTCGCGTGCGCCATCTATACGAAAAGAGTTCAATTAGATTAATGATTACGGTGTTATTCTATACAATTAATAACGACATGCAAATCTCTCACCATTTCTTTTGCGTGCAAGCAGAAAATACTAAGCAGTAGAAATTTGGGTGATAAGGAAAATTATACCAGTCATTTATCATTGTCATAATTATAATACAACAGAACCAACTTAAGATGGAATAGATAGCCAATAGTTTAAGCACGAATATTAATCCTGGCGCCTTTCCTTTCGATGTTATATTGCACCGGTTAAGTTAACTTAGAGAAACCTACTTAATTACATTATATGGATGTATATCTTTTTCTACCCCACGTTCATTTTTTGGTTATTTAAATTATTTTACTTTGTCAGTCTGTCTGTATGTAATTTACGTTAGAACTTAAACGATAGCAACCAGAGAGAAAATTTGGAGAAAACTAGCTTCAGACGGTTTATTCCTGACAAGTTTTTACGTCAGCCTGACCGCGGACAAAGAAAATAATAATAAGTGAATGTTGCTTTACTGTGCATAGTATATAAAAATTCCCGTCCTCCGGCCTACTCATCAGATGGCAGCACAAGTCTAAGAGCATGTAATACCGCCGAGAAATGCCATTGGCGGGAAATTATTAACTTTCATTGACTAAATGTGAATGAAGTTTTCGACCATAATAGTCGTTATGTTTCATAAAAAGATGTTTAATTAACATTGTTTACGTTCCATATTGGTTTATAGTCTTTTTTTGTTCTTAGAAATAGATTGCTCTTTATTTCATCTTTGGCCTCTAAACTTATGTTCTCTTTCCTCTTGATTTTATATCCATTTTGGTCTGTACGAGGTAAAAGAGTTCTTCTTCGTTCAGTTACGTAAATAAAGAATGACGGTTATTTGGTTAGAAACAAGGATGTTCTAATAGAGGATTTGCTATATTTCATGCGAAGATAAAGAATGAAGCCAAAAAGCAAATGAGCATCGACTAAGGCGACGTACCAGATTGGTTAGCAAATAAATAGAGAGCTTCTTGCCGTCTTTGTTAGCCGAAAAAAATGTTTTGGTTGGAGCAAATGGGCTAACTGGGCGGGACTAAGCTGTGACATTTGGCTTCATGTTCTTGACAAAATCGCATATCCTCTATTAGAAGATCTATGGTTAGAAACTGAAGACACTAGGTCTGGCCGCAACTGTCGCTACTATCGAGGTATATGTGAGAACTTCTAGCATTCACTTATTATTATTCTGTGGTTTATTCCTGATAAATCCTTACGTGAGTCAGAGCAAGGACTTCTTAATGTTTGCCCATAGAAGAATAAGAAATGTAACAATAACGTTTTTGCAAACATCTTCGATAACAGCGATATTTGTGTGTATCCTCCTCCTTTGCAATATTTCGTACATTGAACCTGCAAACGCTGCAAATTGTTTGAAGATGATAGTCACTTAGAAATTGCAAATAAATACCTTTTTCGTTCCGCAAAATTATGACCATTTCGGCGGGAAACGAAAAGAATGTCGGTTACTATCATGTAAGAGGAATTGATGGAACATTTAATTCGTCCTAAATACAGTCTTTATTTATCTTTGACACAATGACACCAGGTGAATGTCCAGTAGTATCTTGTGGCCAGGAAAGCTACATTTGATTTAGATCTTCAATAAGTTCTACAGAGTGAAAAATAGCTGTGTTAATTCAACACAATGCGGTGTCCCAATGTGACTACCACTTTTTGAGTTAAATCAACACAACACATGGTGTTGATTGCTGTACTGGGGGGAAAGTTACAGCAGCAGCAAGATGTGAACATGGGCTGTTGAGTTAAAGTCCAGCATCTTATCGTTTGAGCTAAATCGCCGGACAAAAAAAAAGCACTAGATTCAAACAATATAGAGGTAAAAAAAATGTTACTGAATCCCAAACACAAACAAAGTTATTCTCATGACTTATACCATGATTTAATCACTTATCCATTTTATCTATTATGGATCAGAATTGCCATTGATTGAGAATATGTTCCATTTCTTTGAAAGCAAAAGCAGAATTGGCATGTTGTTACGATAAGAAAGCAGTAATGCTGGTCAAGTGTTTGGCTGTCGCCATCTTGCTTGCTTTCATAGAAATGGAACATTCTCAATAAATGGGAATTGAAATTCCCAATTGACAAATAGAAAGTGATTAATTAAACCATGGCATAAGTCCTGCAAGTAACTTAGTTTGTTTTGGAGGTTCAGCACCATATATTTGATCCCCTACGCTGTTTGAAACTATAGTGAAGTAGTTTAATGAAAATGTTTTTCAATAAATATCGTTGGCATCTAGCGCTTTTTCTTTCTGACAATATAGACAAGTCACTAAGACGCTCGACTTCTGAGCAATCTATGTTCAAATCGCGCTGCAGCCGTTACTTTTTTGTTCTCGCAGTACCCAAATCAACACCGTGTGCTGTGTTGATTGATTTAACACACAAAAAGTGGTAGTATCGCTGAGACACCGCATTGTGTTGAATTAACACAGCTAGTTTTTTTTACTGTGTAAAGACATTAGTAGTTGTATGTTGTAAAGCATCCAACTGTAGTTGTCAGTACCTACGGCTACGGACTTAGGATCGTCACTATAGGAAGGCAAGCAGGCTCGAGTCCTCCTGGCGGCTATACTGGTTTTAGATTTTCAGGAGTTCCCACCCAGTTTTAGCAAGCGAATGCCGGTTTTGGTTCCTAGATGGAGACTCTAGATGCTTAATCTCTATGTCCCAGGAAAAGTACTCTTAACACTTGACGGGCTTACGTCATAGCTGGCAGCCTGACACAAAGATAAAAATACATATACAGAGTGTTCCTGAAATGTCACCGCAAATTTCGGGAGGTGATTATTCACGTCAAAACAAGAAGAGAGTTTCTTTAAAGTAATTGAAGTTTTGCCTAGTTTCGGAGCTACAGGTGCTCAAAGTTAAGACGGAATCGTTACAAATGACGTCATATCTCGAAAAGTAATGATGTGCTTAGTAAATCATATTCGAATGATCACTTTCCGAAGTTTGCACCATGATTTTAGGGGCACTCTGTATATTTTGGGAAAATTTTGAGTGGTTTACTTCAACTCTTCTTTTTTCTTCTTCTTCTTTATCATTTTCTGTTTTCCCTACCACTTCTCTCGCAGCTCATAAAACTGAAGTTGAATACCCATCTGATCAAAACTTCTCAAGTTTTTTCTACAAGATAAGACCTGCAGCTCGTAAAGACTAAGATATAAAGATTTGACGCAGACTAAAACGATTTATAACCTTTCCCCATTCACATTACGACAGGTTTGTCCTTCATTCATAGACACACATATACATGGAACCAACCCGCAGATATTTACGTGCACGCTGAGGAGATAAAAATAATAGTAAGAAGTCTTTGATGATAGGTAGAAATAAGTGTTTGACCATAAACTATGACAAACTGTGTGTTGATGGAATCTTAAGCAGACGCTAGCGAATAAAATAATCCGTCTTCTGATGTCACTGGAATGTTTTAGTAACAGCACTGCCTTTGATAATATGTAGTTAGGAAAATAAGAATTAATTAGTTATAAATACGCGCATAATGTACTTCATTAATGCATTAGTACAAGAAACACATTGTCCGTGTTTTGTCGTGTAACCAACCCATTTATTATGTAGCCTAGCTCATAGCTTGAAGAAGTAATTTCGTTTATGCTTTTACTCAATTTCTTGCCTAATATGTAAGTAATATTAACTCACAACCAAGTAGACAGCCCGCTATGGTCTAGTGGTTAGGGTCGCGGATTTCTTATTGGTAATAAGAAGCCAAGTAGGTTCGAATCCTTCAGTGAGCCATACTAACAGAGCCCTCCCGAGCGTTTTTCTTAGTTTCGCCAAGCAAATGCCGGTATGGTAGGTACGTGGATAAATACCCGTGCTACTATTTTTATCTTCCTGCCACCGGAAGTGTACTCGACAAGTGATGTCATCCCTCAAACACGTGACGGTCTTCAGCTATAGCTTATCTGGGCATACAAATAGATATATAATAATAAGAAGTCACCCTTGGGCAACTCCCACAAGTCAAGATGGAGTCCGCCAATAACGTCACTGTTCAATGCATTGTGTCATATGACGGAATAATATCATTTTAAATGCCGAAACTTTGGTATTAAGTATTTTTTATCGTTGATGACTTTTAAGTAGGATCTATTAAAAAGGAAAATAACTGATGACACCCTATCACCCTTGGGCAACTCTCATAATTAAAGATGGCGTCCGTGGATAACGTCACTGCTCAACTAATTGTGCCATATGACTGAATAATATCGTATTGCACACTCATTTTTTTAAGTTTTTTTTTATTTTAATGACTTTGAAGTATCTACTTAAGAGGAAAACTGTTGTGACATCTTGTCACACTTAGGAGCTCCCACTATTCAAGATGGCATTCGCCGATAGTATCACTATTCAACACACTGTGCCGTATGACTAAATCACGTGCAATATCTTGAGAACTATTAAGAGGGCAGAAAATACAACTGTGTTAGTCAACCATGTCAGTTCGAGATTTTCAAGATGACAATTGTTGCAATCATCTTGAAGGAGCATATTGAAACAATCACCTTTAAGCAGCATTGAAGCGGCTACTTCAACAGTGTGTTCATAAAGATATATTTTTGAGCTCATTTACTTCCAAGCCTGCTTTATTACATAAAATAATGTGGTTGAGATTAAAATACCTGCTGCATTTTATTTGGGTTTTTTAACTTCTCTGTCTCATAGTCCTGTAACTGGCTTTTGGTAGAAAGTGTTAAAAAAGTTAGATCCAGAATCCTTAAAGGTTTATTGTATCAGGAGCATCATTTCTCTAAACATGCCAAGGTATCATTAATATATTTAACACTGACGTTTATTGTTGTCCTTAATAAATACGGCATTGCTTGTTTGGTTCTAGCTCATACGAGAGAACATACTTCATAACTACTGTCCCAGAGCTATCCTGCAATCCAATTATTCGGGGATAAATGAGGCCACTATCAATTAATATCCTGTCTGGGCCAACTGAACTGAGTTTCTTTGCTTTGGATCCAAGCACAACGAGCCTTGGTATTTGGCAAGAGAAAGCATGATGCAAGCCTTGCTTAAAAGTTCGTCTTTGCTTCCTTCCAATCGTTAAAGCATAAAGACAATTAATTAACCTTTGATGGCATCATCACCCAAGTCACTATGTTTACAATGTTTTCTGGTTCCGTTCTAGAATCCAGAGTGTCGATTAGACCGCTTAGTCTCTGCTTTATTCCATCCCTGTCCTGTCCATAGCATCTGATGAAATTCTAATCTTCATTTCCTCTTTGTGCTTGCCTTCTATTGTATATTTTCTGTCTTCGCACAACAGTTGCAAGTTATTTTCTGGTTTGGAGCAAGTATGCAAACTTATTATGTTTTCAGGGCTCCGGGTCTGACAAGTGAGGATAATGATCAAGATTCCATATTGCGTGTGGACCGTATCTCATGATTGTGACCATATATCGATTCACAAACCATTCCAGAATGCAGATCATGCCCATAATACTTCTCTTTAAGAAAACGATTCTCAATAGTATAAGGATATCTTTTCATGGACCTGAGGTGCACTAGGACGTAGCGAGGCCAGTTAGTGCGCCATGCGGCGAAGAATCCAATCGAGGATCGTAAACATATGCACCTTTTTCTTTGTCCTTACGTAATTCTTTATCATAAAACTGATTTTATGAGTATATCGACCCACGGTTGACATACTACATTGGCATCCGGAAATGATGATGAAAAAAAAACACCTCATATTCTGTATGATTCAATCCTATTACACAATGCGCTCAGCAATGACTTTATATCTGATGCCATCTTGAACTGCGGGTGTTGCTCAATGATGACACGATGTCAGAAGTCATTTTCATCTCAAATAGACTTTACTTAAAAGTTATCAACGATAAAAATACTTAATACCTAAAATTATGGATGTAGTATCCCCATGAGGAAAACTCGGCTGGCCACCGGTGGCCCACCGAGCATGAATGCGGGCCACGGGAGGCCCGTCGAGTTTTCCTCATGGGGATATGATATATTTCTGTAATATGGTACAATGAGTTGAACAGTCACGTTATCAACGGACACCAAATTGAAATTTTATCAGCCTTTTTCATTTAAATAGACTCTATTTCAAAGTTATGAACAATGAAAATACCAATATTTTAGGTGTGTCATTTGACATTATCCAGTGATATAGCACAATGCGTTGAAAAGTGCCGTTATCGGCGTACACCATCTTGAATTGTGGGAGTTGGCCAAGGGTGACAAAATATAATCAGTCATCGATAAAAAATACTTAATACCAGTTTGGGTGTGCTATATGACATTATTCAGTCACGATGGCACAATGCATTGCACCTTTGATGGTATCGGCGGACGCCATCTTCAATGTGGGAGTTGACCAAGAGTGACATGGTGTCATCCCATTTTCGTTCGGAATAGAACCGTCTTAATTTGAGTTCAGAGGAAAAAACCGATTTGGCTGCCTGACTACCTGTATATGCAAATTCTCTCCGCGTTTCCAAACCACACATCCACTGTACATAACATAGTGCCAGTTTTCTATTAATAAAATGGAGTCTGTGAAAATTCTCGCCCCCGTATAAAAATTATTTCAGCTTGACAAAACTTGGAGAAAGGTCTCGGGATCTCGCGAGATTGTAGTTACCCCCCCCCTGGTGCTAAGCATTCGTATCACGAGGGACGTTTGATTGATTTATTGAATTGTTATTAAACGAGCTGGTGAGCTTCTAAGGACGGGTCCTACGGTTTTTGTTAAAGGGGACTCCGAACCACTCCGTTCAATAGTGCCTTGCGGAGATTGAACCCGTGACCATGTGCAAAGAAAGCGAGCTCTTAAGAAATTTGAAATGTTTAATTTGTTTGTTAATGTAAATTTGAGTTTGTTTTATGGCCTTTAGGCATTTAAGGCCCAGGTCGGGATAAGGTGGCAGAGAGGATGTTGGAAGGAAGGTAGACGGCCATGACCTATTTTGTAGATACCATACCGGAATTTGCGTGGTGTGACTGAGGAAGAATCCTGGAAAAACTTTAATCAGGATGGTCGGCCGCTAGGATCGATCCCAGGATCTCCCGAATGCTAAGTCAACACTCTACCACTGAGCCACGGCTTCTCAGTTTTAATGTAAGTGAAACAAGCTGTTGTAGTGAAAACGCAATGGAAAATTATTTGTTTAAAGTGTATCAATGTTAATGTGAACTCAGAAAGAAATTGAGACCTAGAATCAATTTTAGACTAGTAGATTTTTCTTACAAGAAGTCATCTTCAGCTATCGCAGCAGAAGAGGAAATCGTCGAAGGACTTCGATATCCTTCGGAAAGCTTTATGTCAAAGAAAATCTGTTTTCTTGCTGACTTATCAGCTGAATCAGCTTTTCTTTTCTTCTTCACGTTTTTTCTTTTCTTTTCTTTTGTGTCCTGTGTAATAAAGATGCACCAGCCGCGTTTCTTTTTCTCTTTGGTGAGTGATAAAACTACAGATCTCTCGTAGTAGGTCCTTGGTTCGATATGGTCCGACGGTGTTGACTCGTCATCACCACCAATGATTCTCACTGTCTACTGATGACATCAACATGCTGCTGGAAAGCACCAATTTCGTCTTCGATAATGCAAAGTGGCCTTGACGACTAAGAGATTTCATCAATATTCTGAAGAAAAAAAAAGAAAAAGAAAATTGAAGAGAAAATTGGAATTCATTTTCGTTAGAGAAAGAATACCAATAATTCTAGGAAAAGTGGCTTGAGGAAATCACATTAACCTCAAGTCACACACAATACCGGTATACCGTATTGTAGCCTTTTTTTCTCGTTTATTTTACCGCATTAAAAATGGCCTTGTATTAATGTCTCTTGCCCTTCTGTGAGACTATCTGTAATGAATGGTTGGGTCTGAACCAGAGGAAAGATAAATTATGGCATGTAGTTGAAGAGGTGACATTTTATATTTCAGATGCGCTGAATCCGAAACTGAAGTTATATTTTCTCTATCATGTCAGATTTTTTTTTACGTAAAATCTATTTAAATATAACATGCTATTATGTATCACTAACCTGGGAAATAATACTTTTTTTCTTTCGTCTTAAATGTGAAAGGTGATTTCAACATATTTCAGCACGCTAAATTAAACGACAATATCTGTTTTCACCTATCACCTAAGGTTTTCTCACAAAACAGAGAAATAATCATAAAAATGTGCATTTTTAGTGTAATAATATTAACACTATTTTTGTACTAGATAAAACTAACAAGGGAAGGCTTTGGGTTCGAACAGAAATTTTTTCATAAGACTTTGTATATGTATTTGTATCCCGATACTGATAATGCCTGTAAAGCAGTTCGACTGGGTAAGGCTTCGTTTGTTCGCTACAGGGCGTTAAAGTTTGGACCAAGTGGAAGAGCCGGGCTCCCGCAGTTTCGGTTCGAACACGCATTTGTTACTCAAAATGTATACATGGACATACCTGTCAGTGCTGATAAAGACTGCAAAGCCACAATACCGTGTAACAAATAGTTTGGCAGAGATAGTCCAGTATTTGTCTTTTCAAATGTAAGTGAGGGTTTTCCCCAAAGTGAGTAAAACAGAAGGGAGAATCAAAATAGGCATACAGAGCAATCTTCAAAATCACACTCCATGGACACGGTGACAAATGCCACTTTATTTTCCACTCTTGAATTTGATGACAGTTACGGATAGGGACGTACGTAGAGGAGCGAAAGTCCTGGGGGTTCGAACCCCACCCCCGAAATTCAGATTTTTTTTGTTAGATTGGTATCATTTTTGGAGTGTGCCAGCTGGTCGTGTAGCCGTGCGATCTGAGGCGTTAATCCAACGGCTCGAAGGTTCCCGGTTCGATTCCCGGAAGGGACATGGGTGTGGATTTTAACTGGCTGTAAATGGGCGAATCGTGACGGGCCGAAGTTAAAAGTTACTAGACTGGCCCATATAAAATAAAGTTTACCAAAGTTTTGGAGTGTGCCTTTGAACGTTGCCTTGATGTGTGTTTTGTCCTTGTGCCTTGTGACTCTCCCTGTTTTACTCACTTTGCAGGAAAACCTAGTTACATTTGTGAAGACGGCCTACATCGGCCAAACTATTTGTTACTCGGTATTGTGGCTTTGCAGTCTTTGTTATCACTGTCAGGTATGTCCATGTACATATTTTGAGTAAGAAATGTGTGTTCGAACTGAAATAGGGGGAGATGTTGCAGCGGCTCCCCGGGCTGTCTTTACTTACTCCAATCTTCCACTTGCTCCAAATTTTAACGCCCTGTAGCGAACAAACGAAGCCTTACCCGATCGAATCTGCTTTACAGGCATTATCAGTATCGGAATACAAATTCATACACGAAGTCTTATCAATAAATTCCTGTTCGAACCCAAACCCTTCCCTTGTAAGTACATTTAAAAAAGCATTGCCTGGCTAAGTCATTACTAAAAAAAAAAAGTGAGAAACGGGCTGGGTTTTGCTTGACATTTGTTCTGTCGCGTATCTTCTTTTATCAAGCACTAACGTATAAAGAATACCACTACCCTACAATGATTTTGCTTCACTGCGTTTGAAAAATGACTGAAGCTATTTCAAATCTCAAACAATTTTTGCGTACTGCATATAAATTTTTCACCATGTCATATGTTACATTATTTCCAGAGCGTTCATTTTTATGTTAAAACTCTCCACTGAAGGTATGATGTAATTATGAGCCATGAGAACTGCCCGAATACTTTTTGTTGTATCTATATCTTAAATATATAGATAAAACAGTAATGTTCAAACCAAGAGTTCGCATTTCATGAATTTGACCGTGAAATGGCGAGATCAGTATTAGTTACAGGTTCTTCTATTATTTCCCGGGAGAGCTGAGTGCGCTGAACTGAAAACGGGGTGGTGGAGGTGGTTTTGATGTTTTACAGAAATATTAAGGAAACAGAAATAAGATACCACAGCATATGGGATGTGACGTTAATAGTTAATGACTCCTGGCTCTTATGCTTAGCAAGAAAACCCTCATAAGGTTACCAATTGCAAATGTCATGACTTGCAAACGAAGTGGCTGAAACAATATTTGTTTTGGATACTCCACAACACATGTTTATGTTTTGTTTACGATTTTAGTATAAGTTTCACGGGCAGTTTTATTATTTTGTGTATTATTTGACAATAAACCATATGATTTACACATTATGAGCACACTGTCATTGTCTGAGAGCCTTATATCATACAAACAAAATATGGAAAGCACATTTGAAATGAAAACACTCGAATTAGGTTTAGTCACGTATTAAATTCCGTGCAACAAAATCATTGCAGGCTAGCTGGTATCATTAACCGAACACTTAGTTTGTAGAAAAAAAGTTTTATTGATAAAAGATACATTTAAGTAGACAGCGTTTCTTTCAAGTGGTTTGAAAACTTAATTCATTGATAAGCTTTTCAAAGGTTTTGTCTTCCGTTACTACAAGATGGTGCATTCGGGCTTCAAAGTTCTGTTATGACTTTGCCTAGAGAATCTATTGAGTTACACCAGAACAAAATTTCATTGATAGCGTTTTTAAACTTATCCGCAGTCTTAAAGAGTGATTTGTAGACCAGATCTTTGATATATCCCCCAAAAAGGAGTCACAAGGATTTGCGTCGGGAGAATAAGCAGGCCAGTTGATAACTCCAGGGTAATGATTGGGGTAAGTAGAATGCGATGCGGAGGTACGGTACACCATCTTATGTACCGTGTTTGTTCCATATTTTCTGATGTTTCGGCTGATCTTGGTGTACCTACATTTCCTTCACAAGCATAGAGAACAGAACCACTTGTCTCAAACCCAACCAGGACTAGAAATGTTGACTAATGCCTTTCGAAGATTCTTGTGAGCTGCTGACCACTTTCTGAGTGTTTCGGAAGGACTTTACTTTGTTTCATACCAAAATTATAATAAGTAAACCGCTTTGCTCGGTTGAATGCACCATTTTGACAATTCACTTCAACACAGTCTAACCAACACTGAATCAATAACTTACAACCACGTGGTCGAACAGCTGAAAGTTCCACCCTCTAGTAAAGAGCCGCCGTAGCTCAGTGGTAGAGATTTAGCGTAGCATTCGGGAGGTCGTGCATTCAATCCCAAGAGCCCACCATCCTGACTGAGGTTTTTCAAGGGGTTTTCCTCTGTCACACCAGGCAAATGTGGGGATGACACCTTCAACGTAGACCTTGGGCCAGCACCTTCCCGAATCCTTTTCCTACCCTTATCCCAGCCAGAGTCTTCGATATCTACAGGCCATAAATAAAATTCGAATTCAAAAATCAAATTCTGGCCTCTCACACATTTTTATAAAGTTATTCGCAAACTAAATGTTCGGTTAGTTATTGAAAACCCAATATTTCTCTACACAATTTAGTACGGTACCTTCCAGTCCATCGTAAGTTAAATCATAAAATAATTAGAGCTTTTTTTAAAAATATGATTAACGGAAATAAAGCTATTATTATTTTCATCAAGATTATCCCATTTATTTATTTACTGATTTGTTTACCTTTTACCCAGTTACACCGTCTCTTGTGACTAAGGTTTTAGGGTAGTTTCTCGCAATCTTTTTTAAACCGCAGATCCTTCCTGTACCTCATCAATCAGTTATCACATATGGCTAAATAAATATATTGACATAATACTAAAATTGAAGAACTCTTTTTTTGTCAATTAAAATAATAATTATGTGTATAGTTCACGTATATGTAAAAATATGTTTGCACAATATTCTTAAAATAAGATTTCAAACATTAACGTTCCTATGGTTCTCATATGGGCAGTCAGGGATTCTGCCAGACCTCCCCTTCTTAATGGCCCTCAAACTCCTGGCAGAATCCTTGTGCTAAGTCTTCATATTAGCGTTGATTTAAGCAATAATAAACAATTTGTGGGGCTTAAAAGCAAAAATTGCAATCACCATTTTGTGGGAAACCAAGATTTTGATGGAATTGTAAACATTAAAATGTCTAATAAAGGTAAATCCCTAACGCTTTGTGTATTTTACAGTTTTGTTTTGCATAGATACCACAAGAAAAAAAGTGCCCATACCACGATAAATTTTCTTTTAGCTCTACTGTAAAATTTTCTGGAGTGGAGTTTGCAGCATTTGCTTTTAAGCCCCATATTTCTAGTACCATGTCTGCCGGTTAATAATTCTTTTTTTTTCGGACAGAAAAACATGTTTAATGTCAGAGAAATGTACAAAGTGGTTTATTCAAAGTATGGGCCATCGCTAGTCACACATTTTCTCCATCTCTTTGGCAATTTGTGGATATCCTCCCAGAAAAAAACCGTACCCGGTACATCTTTTGAGATGGTCCCGTCATGAAGCCATTTTTCGACATCTCCGTAATTGTTGAAGCATTGCTTGGAAAGTGCGTGAGGCATCGATGAAAACATGTGGTAGTCGGAATGCGTCATGTCTGGTGAGTACGGCGGGTGGGGCAAGAGTTCCCAGCCAAGTGCAGAAATGGTGTCCATGACCGCTTTCGTTGTGTTTGATTGAGCGTTGTCGTGCTTCAAAATAACTTTTCCATGTTGTTTAGCCCAATCTGGTTGCTTTACGATCAATGCATGGTTCAAATTGATCATTTGTTGACGGTAGCGGACGGAATTAACTGTTTCACCTGGTTTCAGAAGCTCATGATACACGACACCCTTCTGATCCCACCAAATACACAGCATTGTCTTCTTTTCAAAGCGATTCGGTCATGCGGTCGATGCTGATGGTTTTCCTGGGTCAACCCATGATTTCCTGCGTTTTTGGTTATCGAAATATATCCATTCTTGTCTCTAGTAACGATCCGATGCAAAAAAAAAAAGTAGTTCTTTTCATATCGAGAAATCAAAACTTCGCACACACACCGTTTTCCGCTTTTCCATCTGTCTGTCGTTCAGCTGATGTGGTACCCATTTTCCTGCCTTCTGGATCTTTCCCATGGAATGCAGACGATCACAAATGGTTCGTCGAACAACATTCAACCTCTCTGCCATTTGTTGTTGAGTTTGCGTATCGTCTTCGTCCAACAATGCTTGTAGTTCGGCAACTTCAATTTTTGTTTTCGGTTGACCTGGATGTTCGTTGTCTTTCAAGTCGAAATCACAACTTTTGAATCGTTTGAACCAACACACACAAGCGTCTTGCCTTGGGACATTGTCACCAGTGATTCCGCCAGACCGTTCACCCTCAAAGTCTCGACAACAGCCCTCAACTTCAAAATTTTTGCTGTGAAAAATCGATATAAACCGTACAAAACTTCACTTATACCCTCCCGATTTTGACTTTACACACTCCAAACTGAAAATCCTGGCGGAAACTCTGATTGTTACCGTAAGTTTCCATAAGTAGCCTATACAACGGCTTTCACTCGCGTTTTTCTTTTGACTGAACAGTAAAGGAAGTACGTGTCGCAAATGCTCTTTATTTGGTTCCCAACTCGTCATGTTTACCACACGAAAAAATATATGACGCGAACTCGAAATCGTTTAAACATTACTGGTGTTTTGAAAGGTAATGCCATAGCAACAGAATGACATAAGAGATGACACTGTGAACTAGGGAGCCACCTGTCCCGTATAATACGGGATGTCCCGTATTTTAGGTGATTTTTGCGCGTATTATCTGTGGTTGTCCCGTATTAAATTCTCACGAATATTTTCAACATATCAATAATTTTATTTTTCACAAATAAACAGTGATGGACTGTCTTGCAGCTGTTTAATATGCATACAGGCGAACAGAATCTGTTCCCATTCCCACGCCCCAACATGAGACCTGGGATATAATATTCGCGTTTTGTTTACACTGCTGCAAAAACAAACAAACAAAAAATAGATTGTGTTAATTCAATACTTTTCGGTCTACCAGAGCTACCACGACATTTTGCATTAAATCAACACTGTTTGTTGTATGACTTCATTGATTGAACACTGTGATAGTGGTAACATAACATTCTTCAATGTGTTGAATCAGAATTGTGTTTGATCACCGAAATATACATACAAATTGTTTGTTATATTGATTGTTATATTGATCAATTGTTACATTGATTCATATGGGTCAGTCTAGTAGTAGTAACTTTGGACTTCAGCCCGTCACGATTCGCCCTTAGCTGTTAAAATCCACACCCCCATGCATGCCCCTGCCGGGACTCGAACCCGGGACCTTCGAGCCGATAGTCTACCGCCGCAGACCGCTCGACCACCCGATCGGCGCCACTTGGTGGGTAGTTATATAGCAGAACCTTACTAGTTACTTTCATTTAAGGTTATTTTAGATTTGTCCCATATTTTTTTGGTAATATCCCGTATTTTTTTGCCGAATTCCCCGTAATTTATTCATCAAAAGGTGGCAACCTTACTGTGAACCAACCCTTGTTTCCAGCGCCATCTCTTGAAAAAATTAAGAATTATTAACCGGCAAACCTGGTAATTATGTGTACTTCAGTGTTAACTAGGAATAGAAATAGAGTCTCATTAATGTTTAGGATAAAATACACCGTCCACATATAACCCACTTTTAATCTTAAGAACCTCCAGAAACCCCATGAGACACAGAAGTTAAGCTACTATTAAGTGTGAGAGATCTACATGGAATATGTTATTCATTTACGGGATAGTACATCTAAGAAGTGATGTATTGAACTAGGAGAACTCCAAATGGTGGTTTCGGTCGTTAATTAAAGCTGCGAATCTTAATCATGTAACAGAATTTGATTAATTCCTGCAGTTGGTTTACTACAATCATATTGTTGATTACTGCCAAATAGCTACGGATGCTCTTCAAATGAGCGCCATCTTGGTGTTTGGATATTAAGTAGTTGCCACGATTCTATAATTTTTATTTACTATTCCACCCACCTTTGCAAGCTGGAACAAAACACTAATATTTTATTTTGCCAAGATCACACACATTATAGCTATTTGCATTAGAACACTTTTCCATATATTTCCTGTTATTCTGCTTCGACGTCGTGATTTTCTGGTCTTAGATTGGGTTTCCTTTATACTGACCAGTGGCGAAGCGTAATTTCACAATGAGGGTGAGCTCAAGGCGGCCTGATAATACAATAAAGCATTAGATTAGTTTTTACACTGCCAATGTGTTTTTCATGAAGAGAGGAAGTCTACGAATCCGTACTTGGAGGGAGGTGCTGGTTCCAACACTACACTGGGCAGTCTTCAGTGTGACATTTATCCAGGAATTATTTTTAGGTTTACAAGAAAGAATGCCTATCTGACGCGGGTTGGTCACCAAAACTTTCATATTGAGAGGGAAGATGGAAGATAGAAATTTAACCTGTCAGCAGAGTTTCCCAATTCTACTGCTGTCTTTAAATGTAAAATGATTATAGTTGGGGACGTTTTTACGAAGCTGGGTTACCATCTCGCAACGAGACTAAGGCCAGACTGTATACAATAGCCATATTGCCATACGATGGTAAAAATATTACTAAATAAAGAAAACGGTAATTGCATTTGACTAAAATTGTAGGTATACCTACTGAAGTAGAAGGTACCTTCTCATCTATTTTTGTGTATTTTGAAGTGAAAACTTCTTGAATTTACAGCATCAAAGACTATGATAGTCCCGCTTTTCTCTTCAATTTCACTCTTATCTTTGGACGAAGGAAGGGGAAAGATATCAGCCATAGTCGTAGTCTTGGTGTCGTCCCGACATTTCCCTGGTGAAAATAAGAGAAACACTGCAAAAACCTGAATCAGGAGGAGTACCAGCAGCACGGCTGGAATAACACAACAAAAAACAAAGTTTGTGTCCATACTGAATGAATATTTATCGGCCAGACATGTATCTATAGCTAAAGCTCATCGCGAGTCAGAGGGATGATAACCCTTGACGAGCACGCTTTCTGAAATAGGCTTTGTGTCTAGATACATTGTCTACATTCGCTTGGGGAAACTCTGACAAAGTTTGGTTAATATGACCGGCATCAGGACTTTCTTGTCATCCTAGTGCCATTCCAAAGCTCGCGTCCGTAGCCACTGGATCACGGATACTCGTTTGAGGTTGGGAAAGGAAAGGTAGTGACTATCATCTTTGTCTAGGTACATAGCGGCATTAGCTTACTGAAACTTATAGAAACTCCGGAAAACCTTAGTCAGTATGACCATGTATAGGAATCCTTTCCTCTTCAGTGTCGTTCTTCAGTGTGGTGCCGTAATCACTGGCCACGGAGGCTGGGTTGAAGCTAGGTAATTTTATAGATTTTATATTTCTCGCAAAAGCCTTCTCTAATCAATACGCAACAGCACAATCTCATTCACCACCAAGATAGTTCGATACAAAGGTCTTTATGTTCATTTTCCTGTTACTATAAACTTCAAGGTAAAAATAGTCTTGTGAAAACAACGTGCATTATCAACTTCCATATCATGACGAGACTACATTCTCTACCAAGTTCATCTCAGATCCTAACCTTTCTATTTCAACTCTTGTTTTTACATTCCCTTCATTAATAAAACATTTCACTCGTACTTTTATGCTTAGCTTGAACTTCTCGCATTCGTCTGGTTGCAAAGAACACTTTTGATTAAATTATTATGAGACCTTTTCTTTCTGTGTTACCGTCTACGTGTCCACTGAAGACCTGAGTTGGGGTTTGAATGCCACGACACCTCTAAATATTTATACACATATTTCGTTACCTAGATTCTGTTTCCACGACCAACTTGCACGAAGAAAGACTACATAAAATATACAAATTGCAGTCAAACGAAGGATGTAATAGATAGGCCTATTGGAACTTCTTTTGCTCTCTTCAGAACGTAGCCTTGCAGCTAATTGGTCATTGAGATATGACTAACTCTCTGAGATTAACGTGAGAGTCGTAAGTTGTGAGGAATGTCTATGTATTCACTACTCCATATCAGAGTAATGTGTCGGAGGAGTGAAAACTATGTTGTCATTGTACCTTAGCTAAAGAGGCGAAGGAACAACGAAGAGAAAGACACAGTTGGTATCTGAATACAAGAACCACAGGGACTTACCTAGACACACGCAATTCACGTGCGCTATCTTTGTTCTAATCATTAATTCAGGTTAGATTCAATTTAATTGCCTTTGTATGTACACAAAGCCTTCAATAACAACTCAGTCGGATGTGTTTCTGGAGTTTTTAAGTTTTTGGTCTTCATCCTTATTCCATAAGCAGCCTGTGCTTTTTTAAAATTATTATTATTATTATAGGGATGTGTATGAAAACGCTTGATAATGTTTAGGCTAGTGAGAATGTTCGGTGATTTTCTTCAAGCAGGATAAACTCCTCTCTATCTACCCATCTAGACTCAGGTAGGGAAAGGCTGACAAAAATCGCGGACACCATGTCGAGTAAGCGATAGCAGGCGACGACGGGTTAGTTAAAATCAGATGAAATTATTATTTTTTTATTTATACGTAATGCATGCACATGACGTTTAACACTCATTCCATGTGTTCGGTCCGAATGCGGAAACAGCCAATCACGAATCACCAAACACTTTTTTTCTAAATGGCAATGCGGTAGTGTAACATTAGTTCCGTGATTATTTCTTGCTTGAGCCTCTCCTTCTAGGCATACGTTTGTGTGGAATCACAAATAATACACATTCACCAAGTGCAGGTTTCATGGTAAGTGGGGCGCATATTGCGTGGAAGAAGAGAAACTACTGCACTATATTCTTCCTCTTCCAAGGACGTGTTAGGCTTTATCACCAAAAAATTCAACAATATTGAAGGCTTTCTAGGTCATTGATTTGAGTACTTATAAACCACCCATCAACTTCTAGCGTGGGTTCCTGTCTCTTTGGGCGAATTTCTCTGGTAGATATACAATGTTCCAAAAACGACATTGCTCGTTTGCCATGGTCAGAAACGCAGGTGGTATTTTTACAAGGAAGAGTACACTTCGGTTTTGGCACCCCTTCAAAAGAATCAAAAACGTACAGCGCACCCTCCTTGTCTTCATTTGGCTCCCGAGGCACATGCCCCCTTGCTTCCTGCTGGTTGCGGCTTTGACCATTGTTGTCTTCATGAGGCATATCAGGCTAAGAGAAGCTAATCAGGCATGAGGTATATCAGGCTAATTTTATAACAATACTTCCCCTCCTCTCTCTCTCTCTCTCTCTCTCTCTCTCTCTCTCTTTCTTTCTTTCTTTTCCCAATACACGTCGTGGCGTCGCTTTCACATATTCGGCAGAAAAAGTATTGTGTTAATGGAATTGGTACAACATTCGTACGCAATTTCAATACTTACTTATTTACTATATCAGGGTTGCCATACGTCTCGGTTTTCCGGGACCGTCATCGGTTTTAGACCCACTGTCCCGATATCCCTATAGATTCCCTCGGGACAGTTAAATGTCCCGATTTAGAGACATAAAACCTTTTTCTCAATTTCATAAGTGTTTTGTTGCTAACTAGGTAAATAGTAACTACAACGTAATGTTATTTAATTTATTTCAAAACTTCCATTGGTATTACTGTTAGGGCAATGGAGGAATAGTTGGGAGGAATTGTTAGGTTCTTTTGTAGACAGAATTGAAAGCGCCAATGCATATTCCGAAATTACAAGTATTCTTCAAAGTAATTCATCTTTGTGACGACTCTTGCAACCGTAAAATATTACCGCCAGAATAACCGTTCTGTATATTTTCAATTTCAATTTCCTTTAATATCAATCGCGAGGTTATAAGTTTCTGAACTGAAAAAAAACTTGCGTTGCACGATACTAAGCAACCTTTTATTTCTTCCGTGACCTCGATTTTACTTGTTACACCACGTTCCCAAGTATTAAAATTTGTTTACTTTCTCTGTGTTTTCGTTCTTAATTGGTATCTATGTATTTCCTTCATTCCCTGGGTTTCGGCTTTTTATCATGTGTTTTATTTTGTTATGTTTTCCTGTACAGCTATCTCATCGCATACTTCTATTAAGACATCGGTGTTACTTTGTAGTGCATCTATATCATCCACTATTAAATCTACATCATCCACTTAATGTTAGATGTAAGCCAGTTAATATAGTCCCTTTTAGTCTCTTTTCTTTTTAGAACCGCATATTCTAAAGAAATAACTAAATTTAATAAATATCGTCAAATTGTCTAATTTTGTTCAATTATTATTTTTGTAAAAACATTACCCAAAAAAGAATTTGAACTTAGGAAACTACAGGTCTTTGCTTTACTTATATATTAGAACATTTACTTAATGGATTTTAAAGCATGTTATGATCCCAAACAGTTGTCTTATGGGCACCTATTCTTTTGTACATTTTCTCTTGCACGTGGGGATTAACTCATTTAAATGAAAATTACGGCGTCCAGTCAGAGAACGGGATAAGCCACCTAGTCCATCCTAGGTGTGATTTCTCTTTAATAGTATTCGACTGACATCTGTTGGTAATCTGATAAATGACTGTTTGATGTCGCATGAACTTTTGAGTCTCCAGAACCCATTCAAGAACAAACCGTAATACATCAGATGTCAAATAAATACGGCTAAGTAGTAATCATGCCTTTATTAACTATATGGCATATTCCTTTCTCTGACTGGATTCTTCAATTATTTATAAACGTTGGGACATTTTCGTTTCTCGGCTGCAGTGAGAAAAATGTCGGGACAGGAATTCAAGGACTATCCAAACTATATCGTGGCGTAAGGTAGTCATATTCTACTCATATTTACTATATTCAATTGTTTAATGCAAATTGATTAATGAAAATACATTCCATTGTGGTAACTTTTATGTTAACAATGAGACCAGAAAGTTTTTTGCTGTTTTGCTAGCCAGAAACTGAAAAGTATACAGAAAATGTGACTTACCGTTAATATACAAAGTAATCCCCATCGGCATCGAGAACCTTTTTGTCAACATCCCTGCATCTGTGCAATGCCCTGGTGGTAAAACTAGAATATCGTGGACGCAAAGTCGGCCTGTCGCAAGTCTGCCTTATTGGCGAAGTATTTCCCACGAAGGTGGTTGGTTGTCCAGGGAATGGAAGAGGTGAGGTCCGAGGAGGACGATGGACACCACAGTGTATCTCAGCTGTATGGTATCCCTGGTCACTCGCTTCACATGAGGCCTGGTATTGTTGCCAAGGTACAATATAACGTTTCGATTCGCCAATGCTGGCTCCTTCTGCTGCAGTGTCTGTTGCACACGTTCCTACTACTGCGAGTACAGGTCCGCAGCGACGGTTTTGCCCAGTGGTAGCAGCTCGTGGTGCACCATTTGCCCACTAGTCCACCAGGTACAGAAAATGCTCTAGTGTGGGTTTAGAGGTGGTTTTGTGGTGTCAAGCATATGGTCTCGCAGAGACAACCAATATCTAGAACGCTTGGGGGTCTCATACAAGTCCCACTTTTCGTTACTGGTTGACACTCGAACGAATATGGGTGTGTTGTAATGCCAGGAAAGCAACGACAAATAGGCTGTCACTCGTAGATCCTTGTTGGCTTCCGACAGTGTGTGGGGGTACTCACTTGGTCAGCTTGTATGTACGCCTTCTCTATGTAATGCAGCCGAAGTCTGTCAAAGTAAGGGTTAATTCCAGACTTTTGAATCAGGTGGTTCATTAATAACACCACGTTTCCATTATGTTTCACGTTCATAAACGTATAGACAAAATGGCTTCACTAGAGCGAGATTCAAGATGGCCGCCTTCCACCCAGTATCAATTAATTTGCACTTGCTTTCGGTTCCTTGAAAAAATTTTAAAAGCAAATGGATGTATCCAGATCCAGTTAATGGATGTATAGATTCATCCTACATATACAGGGTAGACAAAAAAATCAAGGTTATCATATTTGGAAAGAAAAAAATTCATCCAAACAAGGAAGAAAGTTCATGTAAAGATGAGTCGAATTTCGTTTCTTTTCTTCGAGATACAGAGTATCCACCCATCACAATGCAAATAAAATGAATAGTTTTCGGCAAGTCCGAAACGATGATTGAAAGTGAAAAGTAGTTTTTGCGAGTTGATTTGTACCTGTAGGATGTATATAATGAATTGAAATATTACGTGATCTGGTTGACAGTATCACCAATTTAGTATAATGTCTTCTTTTTTTAAAAAAATGGAACAACATTGGTTTATTGAATACGTTTTATCCTCCAGTAATGATAAACACTACACATAAATCACAGAACGCAGTGTTGTTGCTAACTGTCAATACTTTATCGATTAAATATTTATCCTTACTGGGCGATACCGAATATCCAATAACTCAAGCCGATTGGATACACTGTCAATCAGATGACATCACACTAATTTCTAATATCCACTCTATTAATAAAAAAAATAGCTCCCCAAAACTTAATTATGCTTTAATATACCTTTCAGATTAGTTAAAAAATATTTATTCGAGGCCTATGTACCTACGTAAGGAGTCAATTTTGGGTTGCAAGTTGGAAACCTTGTATGTCCAAAGCGAATTGGAATTTCCTTATATTTATGAGAACGTTTCGTTCCTAAATTATAATGACTGCTTACTTTTGTCCACCCAGGTAGTGCACCAGGCGAGTACTTCAGCATTACTGACATAGCAACTTTTACAGACAACAATTAACTGCATTTAATTGAAACATTTACAACTCTACCCAAAATAAAGCAAGAATGTTCAAATTTTTCAATCTGCTATTGGTCTGTTCGCTTTATAAATTATCCAAGTTTCAAGTTCTTAGGGCTTACCATTTGCAAGATACCGGATCTCGAAAATGGTATCTTTCGTTAATATACTCATTCATTTACTAATCATGCCAGAGGCTACTTAATAATTAGCACAGAATACAATAAAATATCCTAAAATTGCAAATTTTCTAATTTGAACTCAAAGATCGGTGCAAGGGGAGAATAAAGTCGGACCCTATAATTTGCAAGGTACGCATATACTGTATGGATGAATATGTATGGATGATTACTGTAAGTGAAATAGTGGGATACGTATTTCACAATTCCCGCAGGAAAGAAATGGTACAAACTCCCTTCCAAACTCCACAAGACCAATACTTTGACATTTCACAACTGTGTACAGTACAAGCGAAAGAAACAGAACCGAACTTGTGCAGGTGAACAGTATGATATATAGTGCGAAATGTATGTCTTCATTTTCACAAAGAAACTAGAAAGAAATGGAAAATTCTGGGCCTTGGTGCATAAATGGTGTAACTCACAAACACATTTTGTGATGTTTTTTTTTTAACATTTAAATACATATAAAGAACAAAGATTTATGTCCCAAAATATCACTCTTCAATAGTTTTGTTGGCAATAATACTAGATTTACCATGTTTCTAAGCAATTTTCTAATGTGGGTTACACCATTTCTGCACGGAGCTCCCTCATTGAAGTAAGGAAATTATTAGAGTTTTAATTTGTTACCTGACCTTCATTATCCTGCAAAATGTTATGTGTTTTTATCATTACTGAACAACAGAATTTTTGAACATTGAATTTTATTTATGGCTTTAAGACTTGTAAGGCTCAGGCCGGGATAGGGGAAGGTGAAAGGATTCGGGAATGTGTCAGCCAGGGCCTATGTTGAAGGTGCCATCCCGACATTTCTCTGGTGTGACTGAGAAAAAAAAACTGAAAAAATCCTCAGTCAGGATGGTCGGACGCTGGAGTCGAACCCACGACCAACGGAATGCTACGCCAACGCTCGGTGCTTAGCAACAGAGTCAGTAGAAAACCACATTTATAAACACTGAAATACAATGTACGCAGATTGAATATCAAAATTTAAAATAAAGTTGCTGTTCAAACTCTTTCAAATTTTTACATTGTTTTTAAAGAATTGATTCAGGCGTGCCAAAATGTATTTTTTCTACTTACCAAGCTAACAGTACCTACTTGATAACTCTCCAGTGTAAATACGAAATCACAAAACGCAATGCATTTATAATCTAGTGGATGATTTACTCAGGTATACGTAAGCAATTTTATTCAGATTTTTGGGTGCAAATCTTTCACACTATTGTGGGGTTTTCAATGACATTCATATTTTCGACAAATTCGTCGCTACTTCCTGACTCAACGACAAAGAATTGGAACAACTTGCAGAATTTGCAAAAGAACATATTCAGTAATTAAAGTAATTTATTGCTCCATAGTTTGATTGTATTACCACCATTGTCCACAAGTTACATTCAGAAAATCTTCTATATAACTACTTAGTCTTGAGTACTTGTCTAGACGTAATTTTCAGCCGCTATTCCGCTGTACACCTTTGTGGTACCTTGAATCGAGAGATTATAATTGATAGTCTACTGATTCGACATTAATGCACGGCCGGTATTTCAGGAGAGACTTGATACAGGAAATCCTAACGGAAGTAGCGTCACCTGACCGCACTGACATCTATGAGTAATGTGTTCAAGCACGTGATGTGACGATGGAAAACCTTTTGAGAGTGTTGGCTGGCAACTGCGTGCCTAGCGTATGCAGTAAATTACCCCCCACATCACGTACTTTCCTAACCTTTTAAAGGAGCATTACTTTTTTGATATTACTTAATAATACAGACGGTTTTCAGGTTTCAAGTTGCAAGTTTTTAGTTTTACTGTTTCGTGTGTCAGAAAACAAAGAAGTTTGTGAACCACTGACCTACACATTTTTTTTAAAACAATTTTCTGAAGCACAAAATGTTCTGAAGAACATAAGTTGATTTGAATTTTAGCTACAGGGAAAGAGAAAGAGAACGAACGAACGAAAGAAAGAACACTTGGTTTCTTCAACTAAAGCGAAGGTTTCTACTAATTTTTCCATTATACCAAATACACTATACTAGATCCTAAAGCAGTTAAAATTATGCTAAGTTTGGGATAGTTGATGACTCTCCAGTCATACCTTCCAGTGATTGTGTGACAGGTTATTGTTTGAAGGTTATAATTTTGCACAAAGAGGATTTAGTTTATATAATTAATTAATTTTGATTTACGATTATTTGATTTAATTCTTGTTATTTAATGCAGTGTAAGCTTTAAATGGGAAAACAAGAAGAATAAAAAGGTTTTATATATCGCGCCAATGTTTTGTATATATTCAAGGAGTTTCGTGGAAAGTCCAAGAGATGACAGCACATTTTGTTACATGGCGGACCTGGTAATTTGTAGAAGTTATGCTTGGGAGATATGTTTGGCGTGTAAAACTAAAAGTATAAAGTTGTTACGAACTCATAGTTTTAAAAGCTTGGAATGTATTTGAATTATTGTAGACATGTTTGTCATCATTCATAAATCAGAATCATCACCAATAGTATGGACAATCTGACAGGTCAACACTCACGACTTCCACCAGTTATGCCGACAGGACCTTCCAGTATAGAGAAACATCAAGCGCAGCCTCATCGTTCTAGATCTCGCTCACCGAATACTAACTCATCAGTTAGGTCTAGATCACGATCACCATTGTCTCGGCAGTCTACCGATACTCCACCAGCGACGTAACGACCACATCAAGCAGACTCCGACTCTGAATCTCATTCCCTTATAATGGACGAAGGAAACTTTCCTCATCTTCAGAACACAGTAAAACCTAACCAATTTTCCTTCTTGCTGACCAACTTCGAACCAAAATTTCAGAATCCAAAGCACCTTCGCATACAGATTATGAAGTACCTTTCACGATCACAGATTGCTGAACTTATACCAATACGCAATATCATTAAATCTTCTGGCGAAGATATCGCAACCACCATAAGAAATAAAGTCACCTACAGAATTTTCAGCAAAAACGCTAGTCAGACAAAAACAAACTGCTAGAAACATTCGGCCACCTCCGCGGAGGACACCGACATTGTCAGTTGTAATCAGGGGTGTACCGGACTACACAGACGAGGAAGTCACAGCGGAATTACAAGCAGAAGGTCATCAAATAGTCAAATGTCTACGCATTAAAAACAACGATGGGCCAACATATATGATACGCATACTCACTCACTCACAGAAAACCATCGACCACTTATTGGAAGCAGGCGCGTACATATTGAAGTTTATCTAACTGCTCTTTTGGTAGAAATAACTTATGCCACGGATAGTTCAGTTTCAAATTTGCTCAAAGCAGCTAGAGCAGGGTTTTCGAACCTAATATCGGCAATGGGACTCGCAAATTACCATACAAATCTCATGGACTAGGTCAAGAAAGGGTTATAACCATTTATAACAGTTAATTTGATATAAAATATGACATAATTTATTTATATATTTACAAATTGGATCTTCTTCTGGATATGTTGACGTCGTGGAGGCAAAGGGCAAATTAAACGAATTCTAATATTTGAAATCGTTTAGTTACAAAAATACTTCTCACGGGAATCGAACCCAACCCCAAATTCGTTTCGCAAAAATTAATCGGGAACGTACCCCTAACACACCTATGCACTGCATCTAATCAAACCTCAAAATCTAATGATTATGATTCCTGCAAACCACTTACCTAATAGAGGGCATAACCCTCTGATAGGGAGCTAGCATTAAAAAAACGCTAAGGGATAACTTAACCTAGCTAAACTTTGGATAGTTAGCGTGCTAGCGAGGAGCCAGTGTTGCATACGCTCAGCCGAGATAGGCACGTGTACTACCAAATTGATACTGACGGCAATTTTCGTTGTTGGAGGGTGCAAGTTAGCTTGAGACAGCAGTCATTGCACAAAGATTGATCATCTCATCGTTTTCATCTTTTCCTCCCTTACCATTTCACGGGCTTCGACCCCAGGTCGGACTGATATTATGGCGGCCGGCTTTCACAAGGGTCTTCCGGCTCAAGTTAGAACACAATCACCCAGCGACTTTCGTACCATTCATCGATCGCGACATCATGCAAAGACCACGAGTACTGATCCTCGGACTCGTTCTCGAACACTAGCACACTCAACGGACCGCAAGGATCCAATATCACGACCTAACAAAAGCAACATGTAAATGATCAGGACAGTGATATCGACTCATCAGACATGCATATCGAAAATAAATCATCAGAACAAACTACTACACTATATTCATTCCTTCCGAGCAACTTTGGTACCAAATTCCAAAATCCTAAGCAAATTCTACAACAATTGTGCAAATATACTCCACGGCAAACCATTAACCAAAGTAATCCTATGCGAAACGGAGTAATCATAAAGTCAACCTTGGGACAACAATTCGCAATAAGTACAGCTTGGAAATATTTGGCAAATCCGCAAGTATGACGAACTTGTCAAACCAACTCATCAAACAACCACCTCCACCGCGTAAACAAAAAAACAAACTTCTCTCTGCTGTAATCTGTGGCGTTGACCCTACATGGACTGATGGAATTGCTGAAGAACTCAGACAGGAAGAATTCGAATTTACAAAAGTCATTCGGTTCAAATGACAAAATGGACCGACCTACCTATCTAGTTAGAGTACTCACACATTCACACGACAGTCAATGATCTCCTCACCTTACGTGCATACATAAACAGAAAGAGACATCGCGTCGAGCCTTCTCGTACTCAACCACCGATTGCAATCAAGTGAGAAAAATGTCAAAGCTACAACTCTCATACCACCAATCATTGCACCAATCAACCTAAGTGTGGATACTGCTCCGGATCTCCTACCCGTCAGTGTAATTATATGCAAGGACCTCCCAAATGCCCCACATGTCAACAGAACCATCCAACCTATAGTTACGTATGTAAATCCAGACCCCAGTCACAACCTGACAAACCAGACTTAGTCGTGTCACTTCGAATCCATGATCAACCTAATGATCAAGGCGTCATCCAAGACAAACACCCACTTGTCACCAAATCTATCATTGTCGAGCAATATTCATCATATCCAACCAGCACACCGCTCTCACATACTTCAACAAGTAGAAACAGCTGAAAAGAAGTTTTGCAACTGAACTATCAAACAACGTATACAGGTCCGTATGTACATTTTGTTACGGGCCCACTTTTCCCTAACATCACAGCACATCACACCACAAGACTAATATGGATATCGTCAAATTGTTTGTGAATATTCGATCGCTCATGAAACACAAACCATTATTTGAAGCACTATTTCTTGAAGAAAAAGTACATGCTTTTTTAATTAATGAAACAGACCTCCATCCACAATCACCATGCAAAGTTCCTGGTTATAAATTTATTAATCAAGCCAGCACTATACCAGCCTTAGCAGCTAATGGCGGATTCAAACCCACAATACCTCATCGCCTTCATCAAGTTCCACACTTTCAACTACCTGAACATATCATATCTATTGTTTATTTCCAAGATCTCTATATAACGTTAACCACCATATACGTTGGACCAGGACACCCTATTCCACTACAATTTTTTCAGTATATATCGAATAACTTTAACGCATACGTCATAATGGCAGATATAAGTATACATAGCAGATCAGACCGACCAAAGCCCAATTCACAAATTTTATCACCAACAGCACCACCGGAATACTCCAACAATTACCCAAACCTACCCGACCAATCTCACAGACCACTCCTGATATAGTAATCCTCTCCCCTAACCTTATCTATCACTCACACCTAGAAGTTCTGGATATTGTAGGCAGCGATCATGTTCCCGCCAAAATAACCCTAAAACCCAGGTCTTCCCAGAAAAGGGACAAACCTCAACCACGAACTACCACTACATTTGACCTCGCCGACTGGAACAAATACCAAGAGCATATTAGTGACAGACTGCATAACATCCAGGAACCCACAGACGAGGACGAATTTTATCAGACGCTGAATACTATCATGGAAACCATCCAATCAGCATCAAAACGACATATACCAACAACAGAGATCACGCCATACTAGCAGAAACCTCCACCATACTATCTCATACAGGTTAAACGATCACGACAGGCATTTCGAGAATACCTACGAACTCGCAACCCAGCCGATCTTCAACTTCATCGGCAGTTTCAACGTTCAGTGCACAAACTTTATACAAACTTAGACAATGGGTAAAGACTTACAACAAACTTAGAGATACAGCGCATCCGTCAAAATTCTGGAAACGTTTTCACCACCTTACCGGCAGAAAGACAACGACTGCATACCCATTACTTCAAGCAGACCAACCTCTACAATATGATCAAGAAAAAGCGAATGCATTCGCAACATACCTACAGGATATCTTCACACTACAGAATTCTTTCATCTCAAGGAAACATCCAGTAAGTAGACTGAATATTACATCACCAGAACTGCAACCGAACTCTGAGCACAGCATCAACGACAACAGCCACCTTACAGTACCAATCACCGTTGAAGACATAGTTACTACCATCGCACGTAAGAAGAATACCGCTACAGGCCAGAACGGTATAACATATCGACATCTGAAAGGACCGTATCGACTACTGCAACTGGTAGCAGCCATATTCAACTTCGCACTACGTACAGGATATATACCAGCTCAATGGAAAACATCTAAAATGTTTTTATTCCTCAAACCAGATAAACCACCTACCCCAGGTAAGTTCCTACCTGCCCATCCAGCTCACGCCTACACTTAGCAAAATCCTAGAACGAATATTAGTAAAGCGCCTACCTACACATCCACCTTCTCGACATACATCTGCTACCCACTCACCAAGCAGGCTTTCGACCCGGCTACAGTATCCAGGACCAACTACTCCGACTCTCCACCCATATCACAAATCATTTCAACACCTAGCTCTGTTTGATTTAGAAAAAACCTTCGATAAAGTTTAGCATCACGCACTTAATCTGGAAACTACTAAACTTCCGCACGCACTCAAGGCCCAGTGCTCTCCCTACTACTCTATATTCTATATTGCACCGATCTTCCGCCATTACCAGAGAATGTTCGACGCTACCAGTATGCAGACGACAACATATTTTAGCTACTGCCCAAACCATAAATCAAATCAATCGAAACATACAAGCGGCAATAGACTTCTTCAGTAAGTGGTGTTATACATGGAGACTTACCATAAATGCAACTAAAACACAAGCAAATGTATTTTTACCACCCAAACAACGCTCACGGGTACACCGTAATTCATCTAAACTACATCTAACAGTACAACAGACAAGTATCAAACCAACTCATACAGTCAAATATCTTGGAATCATCTTTGATTATACACCTAACTTGGAAGCCTCATTTGAAACCAATCACAACCAAGGCATACAACCGTTTGAACCACCTAAAAAGATTCACTGGCACAACTTGTGGATTATCACTAACAACCATAATCAGTACTTACAAAGCATTTCTCAGACCAGTCTTAACATACAACATACAGCCTGAATCTCAGCATCTTACTATAATAAATTCAAAATTCTTGAACGCCATGCATTCCGAATAGCATATCGTATTAAACTCCCAAACCCAAGAGCAGACTTGTACGCCAGAGTTACCATACCAAATATTCTGTTCCATATTGAAATTTTACGTACACGCTACATTACCAACGGCTATGAAGCTTATTATCCATTGCTTTTGGATACTATAGACCATAGTAAAACTTACAATCAACAATGTCCTTTGCTAATTCCAAACCCACTTTGCCTTCTATTCAGCTTATTTCTCGTCACTCTCTCCGACGATCATGAATATCACTTACAGGTCACTTCTCTCTCTGACCCAGATCCACCAGATTTCATACTTCCGTCACATGCATGATGAAAATCCATTAAATACTAACATGGCTCATCTTGTTTCTCATTTGTGCCCCGTATCGCCCCAGAAACAGAAGATAACATGCATTTGTCTATACTAACATTCCCCCTCTATTGTGATTGTGGAGTGTAAGCATTTCATGAACTCATTCATTTATGCATTCTTACTTTTCTTTTTCTCTTTTCATAGTTTCCTATAATCCCCCAAACGAATGATTACGATGTAAAATCGTAATGATCCAAGGTTTTTAATAAAGAAAGAATAACAGAGTTCCCAGACAGTCTCATAGACCAACTACACATTTCCTTCAACAACTTATCCAGAAAAATATTTTCCCAGAAAAAGGGCGTAACCCTTTCAATGGGTATTAGTCATGGCCTCACCATGGCAAATTTGAAAAAAAAAACGCTACGGGTTTTTAGCATATATATTTATATAATCGAATTTATTTCTGATTCATGAAGAATAAAATACTTAAATTTCTATATATATGAGTTTTTCTTTCGGGGCAATTTGCTCTTGACTAAGAAATGCTATTATGTGCTCCAAGGAAGCTGAAAAGCGCTGCAGAGTTGTATAATAGTATCTTAAGGCTCTCAGATTACAGGTTTTTACAATAGCCTCCTCTCTATGTTCGGAAACATATTGATCTGGTAGACCTGGCGGAAGCTATTCTTATCTTCATTAGATACAACTTCAGCAACTTCCAGGTTTCATTTGAAGAACTTACATACTGGAAGACTTGAGAATTCTAAATAAAAGCTCTACCGTTTCAGCTAGCAAAAGGGTTAATCGCTTAAAAATAAAATATCGTATCTTCAAAGTTATACATCATATAAAGAGAGTACCAATATAATTATATACCTACAGCACGCATTTCATATTATGCTATGAGTGGCAACACTAGTGGGCGTATGATGTAGAAGGAGTTATTGTGTACAGTCAATAATTTTTATTACAATATTTTTTTCCTATCAATGTACAATTCAAAATTAAGCAAAATACATATCCCGAAGAAAAAAAATATTCAGGGTATAGAAATATTATTGACTTGCAATAAATCTTCAATAATAATTTGAAAAGTTTGCAAAAAGTTTTTCCAGTTAACAGCAATCTCATAAAAAAAAACTTTGTTTTATTTGTTGAACACCAGTGTCGCAAGACAACATGTTTCATGCGTTATTACGTGAAACAAAACGAAAAAAATCAACAATCCTAATTCCCTTGTGGACTTTTTTTCTTCGTTTTTCAGTTATAGTTGACTGTTCTATCATCTTGTGAGCACTTGGGGCAAAATATTTTGTGTGTAATGTTAAGTTTAGAAAAAAGAAAAGAACCCGTAATATTATTTAGCGTACTTGTTTATTAAGCTAACGTTTCGTCTTCTTTTCTCTCAACAGACTTGTATTGGCATGGGAACTTCTGTATTTGTATTGGTACTTCCTTGAAATGTGATGGTGTTGGCTGGACAAGGATACCAACATACTTGCCGCGAAACACAACCACCCTGTAAGTATATTTAAATTTCCTGTGCCTTATGACATACAATGTTGACTTATTATTTAATATTGTTCATGTAACATTTTATAACTGTTAAGTAAATGGTTTGCAAATATTAAGTAAACTAGTGCCCCATTCGGTTCTCCGGACGGAGACTGCTTCAGGTGGCTCGAAGAACCGATCCACTTTAGGAGAGACTTTAGAATAGGAACGTGAATGCTCTTCAGATGTCGATACGCGAGGCTGATATGTACGGGATTTACATTATATTCGGAAAACCTGAGGGATCCCATGTGCATCCCCTCCTCTGATCTTTCAAAACCAATTTACTCTTATTCCTCATGGTCTAAACACAATTTCTGGTGGTTTCCAAAAAATAAAACTAGCCTTCGACCACAATAGCGGCCATTTTTGGTTGAAAAGTGGTCAAAGACGTAGATTTCACAATTATTATTTTTTGGCACCCGATATGCACCCTCTCATTTTTCAGAACTATTTTTACTTATTCCTTATAATGTAAAAAAAAAATATGGTGATGTGCCTCCCCACGAAAAAAAATGTCTTTACGCAAAAATGGTGGTCATTTTTTGTTACAAATTGGCCAAAGGTCTTTCATTTATTTTGTGTTTTTTAAAGCACTTGAGCTGAGGGGAAAATTATCGAAACTCACTAAAACTTCAAAATCGACACTTTGTGACTTATTTTGGCAAAAAAGGAATGGTAATTATACGATTGTCGTCCCACAGAATTCGGGGCCTGGAGGCCAAAAAAGGCAGAGACTAAAAATGAAGGCTTTTAGAAGTCATGTTGGGTATCAAATGAAAGATATTTTCGCACTGATTATGGATTACTTCTCCATAAAATGATTTTAGTGACTCGAAATAACTTAGTTAAAAGAAGGTTTATAATCCAAACTGGTAGCCATTTCTGATCGAAAATTACTCAAATGACTATCTTAATTTTTTTTTTTAACAAGCCTTGAGAGAAATACCTTTAAAACTCACTCACACTTCAAAATCAGCACTGGTTAGAAGGGTGCGTACTGAAAAATGAAGGTTTATACAGTAGATCAAATGAAATTATTTGCTGACTGAATATAAAATGAATTATTTTCTTCCGATAAGGATTTTAGAATTTCAAATTTATAGTAATGTATACAAAAAAAATGCTTGAATCTAAAAAGGTGGTCAATTTTTTCTAGTAAATTGTTCATTTTTATTTGTTTAAAAAATAATCATTTAGAACTGTAAGTAAGGTTTATTATTTAAAAAATCTTTATATGTTTTGCTGTTTAGGAGAATAGATGAAGGAGCTTACTTTCATAGTATAAAATTTAAGACTGGCAGAATTACTCTCGCTTTCACAGATAAATAGTTCTTCAATTACATCATCTGCGAACATATGGAAGCTTTCATTTGTTTCTTCGTCTTCATCTAATGCCTGTCATTCTGGAATATCTTCTAGTAAAGCGTTACACAAACTGTCATCCGCGAACCAGAGGTGGTCCTTAAGGTCTGCTTTTAGGCAGGCGCAGTGTGGTTCGTTGAACCTTCCAACTATTAAAAGTAGTCCGCATTTAAAAATAGTTTGCGTAACGCTACATCTAGTAGATCTGTCAGAACTGTTGGAAGGAAGGATTTTCTTAGGATCATAGAAAAAACAAACTGGTTCCCCATTTTCTTACCAACCGTGGCCCTCTCAAAGATCTGGAATTTCTTGGACCTTGTCTTGGCCAAATGTTCCAAGTTTTCGAAAAGTCGTAACATACGACTAAAATTTCTGAGAGAGCAGCGTTTTCAAAGGTTTTACCTTCACTTTTCCTTTGAAGGTACTTGTCGAATCAGAACTTAGTAGCGAAATTGAGAAGTACTAGCAGCGTGGAATACTTCTCAGGACCATGAACATCTGCCAATTATGTAAACCTTCCGTAGTATTATTTGCTTCCAAAACCTATTTTAATTGTTTAGCATTTTTTGTGTATACATTACTATAAATTTGAAACTCCTAAAATCCTTTTCTGAAGAAAATAATTCATTTTTATATTCAGTCGAAAAAAACTTTCATTTGATACCCTTTCGTATGACCTACTTATAAACCTTCATTTTTCAGTAAGCCTCCTTTTACCCTCAATTTGGGGGCAGTTAGCGTATAATTTCCTTTGGGGGAGGGGCGATACAAATAATACAGTGCTGATTTTGAAGTTTGAGTGAGCTTTAAAGACATATCTCTTAAGCCTTTTAAAAAAAAAATTCAAGAAAAGTATTGACCAGAAATGTCCGCCATTTTCGTTTCTAAGCAGTTTTATTCTTACTAGAAATTTGGAATCCCTAAGATTATCTTCTGAAGATTTATAATCTTGACATTTGGAAGACACTCCTTAATTAATTAAAGAATAAAAGGGACATTTTCAGACTTTTGGCATATCAACAATCAGTTTTGTAAGAAATAACGAAAACAAGGGACTTTGCGAAACAAATAAATTATTTTGTTATGCGACCAATAAATGCTACTGAAATTGGAATGATGCCAATACAATTTTTAACACAAGTGTCAAATTACCAAACACTTTCTCACAATTGACTTAGTCTGTGCCTTGGTATGAGACCAAGGATTCTGCCACAGTATGGCAGTGGGGGAGGGTGTGTCCCCTGCAAATTGTCGAGCACACACACACATGCAATTTAAAATAATTTTTACCCTTAAAAATCGAACGAAACCTTGTAAACCTCTACTTACACCTACCTAACCTTGGCTTTGCATCCGTCCCAAATTGAAAATCCTTGCAGAATTCCCGCATATGACCACTAAATCCTCATTGTAGTGAATTGTAAGTATATTCTATCAGATTTTTAAGATTCACGACAAAATCTACGTGGCTTATTGAATTAGTAATTCAATATTTATGGAGATACTCCTGAAAACGAATGTTGACTTGATTTACATTTAATATTATTTAATTAAACATATTTCTGGTAGTACACGTGTGTCTTCGACCATCTTGGTATTTTATTTTCCTTAGTTTCTTCTTTAAGGTTTAATCTTTTAGAATACGAATGCTACTTTCAGATGCTCTCTCTATAAAATGGAAGCTGTCTTGTTCTATTTGGAAGATAAAAGCATTCCAGAAAATCTCTTCTTTCCTCAGAATGTTGTGCCCTTCAAAAAACAGAAAAAAATTGAAAGTGGCAGAACTCAAAGGGAATGGAATTTTTAAGAGGATAGAAAGAATGGAGAGTAAGAAAGAGAGACAAACAGAGACAAAGAGAAAGAAGTAATAGGGAGGAAGGAGAGAAAGTTGATTGATTTTCTCCCCCCACAGAAGAAATGGTCGGTAAAGTATAACTTCTAAAATGCTTTCAGCAGTTGAAAAAAAAGGCCCACAAAACTTTCGACTTCTTTTTAACCTGAATTATTTACAATAAAAAGAAAGTCACTTTCACTTTTACATTCCTCTCTCTCTCTCTCTCTCTCTCTCTCTCTCTCTCTCTCTCTCTCTCTCTCTCTCTTTTACGGGAAGTGATTATTCACAAAGAAACAAATCTTGTGAACGTATGTCAAAAAGTGAACTATAAGTCTTATAAGTGGTAGAGGCTTCCAAGCAGGGGTGTGCTGGTAAGAGACTCGCCCGAGTCCCTTGTCGAATATTTGTATTTGTTCCGAACCCTTGGCTAAATTATTTGGAGCACACCCCTGCTTCCAAGACCAGAGCTATCTTAAAATTCATTGCGTGTAGAGCAGAGGATGTAAGACCCCCATCATTATTGGATGATGTTTATATCCGAATGGTAGTACATTAGATCAAGTCTAAGAAAGTTAAGATGCCAAAGAAATATTACCTTAATCTATCCTGGGCGGGATCAAGAGTTCTACGATCTGCCACATTATTTAAAACTGTTCTTTTTTTTCACTAAAGGTGAGATGATATATGCCAGCAGGATACAAACAACATTGAAGGATAAAAGATGTTCGGCGTTTTCTATCAGATATAACCCGAAATATATGATGTCGCCAACCGTCGTAGTTGTGCGGTCTGAGGCCAGCGTGTCGAAGGTTCTGGGTTCGAATCCCGGCTGCTACATGGATTTTAAAACTTAACAGCTAATGGTATCGTGACGGGCTGAAGTCTATAGTTACTAAAATGGCCCACAAAAACAAAATTTTTCAAAGATTTTACCAAAACATTGTGTGACACAAAATTGAAGAATCACGCTGTATGGCACCTTGTGGAATATGCTGAGTTACCACTGGAATTATGCTGTAGGGGACATGACTGACATATACTGAAAGGCTCGTTTGTCCATTGGCCAAGAGGAGGACTAGTATATGCAGGCAAACTGGTCTCTGAGCGGACATCCTCCTGCGTTCATCACGTAGTCTTGAAACATGGTTCTTAATTTGTAAAACCTTTGGTAAACTTTATTTTTATATGGGCCAGTCTAGTAAATTTGGACTTCGGCCCGTCACGATTCGCCTTTAGCTGTTAAAATCCATACCCATGAACCCGGGACCCTCGAGTCGATGACTTACCCGCTGTAGACCGCTCGACCACCCGGCCGGCGGTTCTTAATTTGTCTAGATATCATCATAGTATATTGAAATGAATGTTGTTGTGTGAAATGTGTTGATTTTAAAGTATTTGGACACAATATTTTAAAAATAAATATTTTTTCTCTTTTCTTTTCAGTGATTTATCATATAACACATTTCCAGTCTTCAATATTCCGCAAGAAATACTCTTAAGGAGGTTGGAAACACTGTAAGTAAGCTTTCTGAAAATAAATTTAAAAAAAACACACATTTATATGCTCGTCAATATATTAAATGTAAGATACGTTAAAACAGAGATGATTGGTTGAATTCTTCCCCAGTAGCACACAAATGTGTTATGAACGTAGCTTTTTGTTTATTTCTTTAATTTACCGTTATCGGTTGAAAAAAAGTATGTTTAATTTTAAATCATATTTCAACAAAGACTTGATATTGTTGATAAGATGTTAGTTCTATGTGTATTCAACTGTTATTTTCAACTGTGGTATATTTTCGTTTCATGGGATTCTTTCTAATTTAATTTGATAAAATTTGTAATTAAAAGCTAATTAAATGCCATTAACTATTATTTGGTGTCCTGTTTGACATGTTGAAAACATGTTGAATTTCAATCTATATTCCAACGAAAATTTGATTTCGTTGATAAGATGTTATAAACGTGTTATTATGTGACGTGTTTTTATCTAGTATAATGAACTGTGCCCTAGATTGTCTTTCCAAGTTAATTGCATGAAAATTGAGCTTAACAGTGAATAGAATAAAATTAATTACGTTTCTCATGTTCTGATTTGCATGTTGAAAACAGATTGAATTTTAAACTATATTTCAATGTACATTTAGTTTCGTTAATAGGGCATTAATGTGAAGTGTTTTCAACTATGACATAGATTTCGCTTTATATACGTTTTTCTAAGGCGACATATTACACTTCTTGAATCTAATGGTGCAGGATTGTCAAAGTGTTAAAAATAATGCGCTTAACAAAGAAAGAAGAAAGTATTCTTTATTCTTATTCTTACATGATGCTTGAGCGACACGTCTGGATTTGTTGCGATGCGTTCAAGACTGCCTTTTCTTATAGATACCGTAAAAGAGTAGTGACTGTCAAGGTGACTTCGTGGACGAGGGGTAACGTGTCGGCCTACCAATGACGAGTGCGGAATGTTCCAGCTTCGAATCCCACCGCAAACGGTTAGATAATTTACTGTTGGAAAGTTAATACTATAATATATCATGTTAAAAGTAACGGAAAAATGCAACTAAATGTGTGTGTGTACCTATAGACAGCAATCATGCTCTGTTTTGGCCAACTGAACCCGTTTCTTCATCATTCGCTTTTTGATTTCAAATTATTTATTCTCAACCATTATTCAACGTCGAATAAACCGTTGAACAGGCGGACATTTCGGTACATCTACAACTTTAAAAAGTTACGTTTCGGTACTAACGTGTAATCAACATATTTTCAACGTATGTGTGCTACTGGGGTTTGAGTGATACCATATCAAAATAGGCTAAGAGTCAATAGAAAACTTGTGAACAAGGAAACTAAAAAGCATTTATTACAGGTCCATTTAAATGTTCAAATTCATGCTGACTACATAATTGAAAAAGCACGTCTACCTTGTCCTACAAATACGGGGTAAATATTGTTACAAGGTAATTAAATGTATTTGAATATGCATTTACTATGCTATAAGTACATGAACACAATACATGTAGCACCAGTCAGACTCTAAAATGACCTCCTTTTGCAAGCACACAAGCTCTGAGTCGTGCTGACCACTCCTCTATTGCAGCAAGCACTGTCGTCATTGGAAAAACCATCACCATTGTCATCAAGGAAACGCCGTAAACTCTCCACTGTTGGATGTCTCGGTTTGTAAACGAGGTTCGAGTTGGCAGATAACCAATCATCATTGGCGATGAAGACATAACACTCACTCAAGCCACCACTATGTCAACTTTGACTGATGAGCGGGGACAGATCTTGCTGGAAAGTTTACTGCACATTCGTAAACAAGATGGTGCCTAAGTCTTTCACAATTCGCTTTAACATAGTGTTTTCGTACAGTCGAGCACTAGTTTTCACACCCTTTTCGCTAAATGGAAGACGTGTTACACCAGCATAAATCACACCCTATCAGACAATAACCGAAAGGGACGTTAGCCTCGCTGAACCTTTAGAGTCTTTTCACGTGCTTTCTGAGAGCTCGACGCATATACCCGATCATTTTGGCTGTTGAAACACTCTTCGATAGTGACAATATTTGTCCGTAAAGGACATCCTCCGGTGACAATTGTTGGTGTACCACTGGGGTAGGCGTTTGCATTTCAACGTCTTCTGATGCATCATACATGGAGTCAGGAAATGCTCGGTAGACCAATGGTAAGCTCTAGGACCAAGGTTTTCTCTCATTATCCTGAGCATCGATCTTAATTAGACGTTAGGCTCTCGAGACATCACTGGCTGGTACCTCTCAGGATTCCGCTGAGTACGAGCCGCCACTATTTTAACAATTGCTGGTGTCCTCACACTTCGAGGGCAAGTTTTCCTCCGGAGATATTTGATGGAGCAAATTTCCACGAACAACTTGTTAGAGCGGTACTCAAACTTTCGGTTGATTTTCAGATTTCTCAGGGTTTGGAAAATTTCACTAGCTGTTATCACAGCTATTCAATTTTCGTAATCTTCCCAGTCCATTTTGATGATTACAGATAGGTGTTTCTCTTTCACATTCGAACTAATAATGTCTCACTTTGCCTTCCAAACACACAAGTATTTTCTTCACTCCAACACAGAAAATACGGTTTGTGTATCTCAAGTTCGTTACAGTATTCAGGCAAGACTAGGTAGTATAAGAAAGATGTGAATGTCAGCAGACCAACAGCGGACCATAACACTGTTATTTTACGTCACTTTCAACGAAAATGGCACTTGGAACGTTTTCATGTGACACGCTTCCAAGGCTGGCTGAAGAAAGAATCAACGCAGACAAGCTGGTCATCTGCTGCCCCATTTTTTTACAAACTCTAGAACCATGAAATTGTGATGCGCTGGTTAATATATTGATACTGATTAAAATATTAAATTGACATTATAATTTCACAAATCGAAATAAAATATTGATTTTAAACATTAAATTATAATTGATTTCCAACAGTGATTTACGTAAACTATTTAATATGTCAAAATTTAAGGCGAGACATAATCTAAATAAAGTATTATATGACAAAATATTAACTAACTATTTGTTTGCGAATTTATGTATCTATGTACCAAGACAAAGAAACAGACTTACACTTCTGTTTTATCCTAAGGGCTTCATGATATATCTGCAAATATTTTTACCTTTGATTCGTGCCCAGAGGTTGTGTAATGATGTGATTATGAAGGTTTCAGTACGTCTTTAAGCGGATATCAATGGTTATTGATATCTCACTTTCTAAGCTACGACAGAGAAAATGCTTGTTGCATGTTAAATCAATATTTTGTAGATTAATCAATTATTTATGAAAAGCCTCTTGTCACATTTGTTTAGATTTTTACTTTATCGTAAAAATGTAATATGTATGGATCCACACAGCTTGTAAGGGGATAGTTAATGCGCACACAGGATATCACTGACCAGCTCACATATGATACTATGCCCAATTGCCCAAACACTGCTGCAAGATGCAATAATAATTAGAATTTCTATTTATCTAAGGGATTTTATCGTTAGAGGATTTCTGGCATCTGAGGAAACACTTCTATCTAAGAATAAAAACTTTGGGGAAAGAAAACACTGCATCAAAACCTGCCTCCGTAGGAGGTTATTTATTGGAACTGTTTGGGTCAAAGCTTAAGAATGAATGAGCTTAAAAGCAGATACAACTTATATTTATAACCTCGGTTGAGGTGTTAAGATATCATTCCGCAATATAGAAGTAGTTACAGTTTCCAAAAAAGACTCGAATTATACATTAAAAATATATATCACTTGTGTCAGAAATATTCCTAATTTCTCGTTAATTGATATTAATTTAATAAAAGGCGTTTGCTTGTAAATAGTTCTTTTATTACAATCGACAAGCTGTATTTATACGCCATTAAATCGTTTCTAATACATACAGACTTAATTCCGAAATCATAATGCTTGGTCCCATAACATTGACCCAAAGTTGTGAAACAAATCATCTAGGGTCTAGACAATTGAATATGGCAAAGCATTCTGCATAAAGAATAGAATATTATAATCAACTTTAAGGAAACATAAAAATATAATATAAATAAGTAAAAGGAACTTTTATATACAACAAAGGAAGAGAAAGTATAAGAGACGTATACAAACACAATGCAATGACCTACGCGCAGGTACACTCAAAAAAAGTATTGGTATTTATTGCCACCCCAAAAGGTGTAAAAGAACACCTCTACACCAATTCTAGTGCTGGGTAACATCAATTCTAGTGTTGGTTAACACCATCCGGGGTGTGCAACACCGTTTCTGATGTTGACAAACACCTCTACCGGTATTCAGAAACACTGTTAGGAATGTTAAAGTGCACCGCTAGAAGTGTTAGGGAACACCTTCAATGGTGCTTATTAACACTCCTCCTAATGGTGTTTCAGAATACCGGTAGAGGTGTTTGTTAACACCAGAAACGGTGTTGGACACCCGGGATGGTGTTAACCAACACTAGAATTGGTGTTACCCAGCACTGGAATTGGTGTAGAGGTAGAGGTGTTCTATTACACCTTTTGGAGTGGCAATAAACACCAATATTTTTTTTTTAGTGTAGGTGACGTCACAAATTTGTTAACAAGAGGCCTTATCTCTCGTTACTACTTATTGAGATATAATCCGCAGCAATATTCGTTGGTTTATGAAAGGTCTCATGTTACAGTTTCTCTCAGTTTTCTAAATTTTCCTAAAAGTTACTTTGTGTGACAGGAGGGATACCTTTCATAAATGTCTCTTTTACATTTAGCCTTTAACCAATAAGTACCGATTTTCATTTCTGAAATATTAACAGTTTTTTTTATTCTTTTCTAGTGTCTTGAAATCAGCTAAAATAAAGGATATTAAGGAGGGTGCGTTCTCAAGATTAAAATCATTACAATCATTGTAAGTACCACAGTTCTTTCTATGGTTATTGAGAGAATGGGTTTCGAAACCAGACCTCTGAGTCTGCTTATCGATGTGTATTGAATATCCTCACAAGCATAAGCCAATTTGTACCTCTCTTTTCTCATGCGTTGGTCACTTCAGACCGAGACGAAATTCATGTGTAGTTATAGAAAGAATACAGAAATACCAGTGAAAATAGTCTTGATGAAATAACTCGTACCAGAGGACTTGTTTCGAGAAAGGAATTTTGCTATTAGTCAACTTAATATAAATTGTTGAAAACACTTAGCTAACACGATTTCTTTGTACAAGTTGTTTAAAATTAAGAAAGTAAAATATATATTTAAGTGATTTATAAGACGAAGTCAAATGAAATTCTCAGCGCAGGTCTTTAAAAAGAAAACAATGTAATGGCATGTCAATACTTACCGACATTGGTAGCGCAGAGTTCCCTCAAGGGCGGTAGACAGGTTACTCCGCACGCCTTGTTGTGCAGAGTAGGGTTAACGGGTCGTGGGGCACTGAGTGCTTAAGGTTAATGTAAAGCAACGATCTCCAACAAAAGATGGCAGCACTACCTCCGTATATGTCTAATGTATTCTTATCGTTGCACGAAATTTTCTTGCTGCTCCTATAAATTCAAGCCTAGAGAGTTCAAACTTTCAGGGAAGAAAGTTCATAACCAATTCAAGAGTTCAATCCTTGTTGATTTTTTTATTTTCGTTTTCCTTCATTGTTGAAATCGCTTCATTGTTGTTGTGAATATCGAAACCTATAACAATGAAGCTCTTTCAATAATGAACAAAATTAAAAATCGGCATCGATCATGCTCTTGAATTGGTTATGAACTTTCTTCCCTGAAAGTTTGAACTCTCTTGACTTGAATTTGTAGGAGCAGAATTGAAATTTCGTAGTACGATAAAAATACATTATATATATATACACAAAGGTAGTGCTGCCATCTTTTGTTGGAGATCGTTGCTTTACCCTAATGACTTCAAACTCTTGGTTGTTACAGGGGACGAGATCGTCTGCCATCACGATGACCCTGAAACGCACCCTGGGAGCATGCAGTGGAAAAATGCAGGCATTACCTCCCAAACTGCAGACCAGTATAAGAAAGATATTAATGGCGTTATTTTTTTATCACCGAGGGTCTATTTTTAAGGAATTCTTGATCGCATCTTTGCTGAATTAGATCAAGACCAAGATACATAGTTTTCTAACGAGGACCATTAAAGTTCTACGTGATAACGATAGGTTCCACACAGCCATAAACAAGTAAGTTGCACACCGCAAATTCCACTGGGATATTCTAGACCATCCAACCCACAGCGCTGATCTGTCTTCATGCGATTTCCATTTATTTTAGGGAGCTGAGAAAAGGGTTGAAGAGAGATCCACTTTCGGTAGGGCTAAGAAGGGCAGAAGAGGGTGCAGGATTAACTCCACTCACTACCAAAAGAAGTGTTCGGTAGAGGTATCTATCTTCTAGCATCTCAGTGGAAGAGGCGTGCTGTCAGTGGCGGAGTTTATGTACATTGCTACTTTTCGTTTAAAAGCTTTCTTTGGTTGCCTAATTCGCCACTAACCGGGTTAGACGTACACTGCAAAAACTGTATCGATGAATCTTACCGGTACCCACTATTTTTCAGAGGCAGTGACGGGCACAGGAATTCATATTGTACCATCAACAAGTGGGTGGCAAAGAACCACCCCTCGAAACCCAATGTTTCTCAAACATTATGGGTACAAAACTGGCATATTATACCCATTATTCAATTGAATGTACCGACAACAATTATAGGTACACAACGTATTCATGACATGTAGCCACGAATTAATGGGTACAGCAGAAGGTTTTTTTTTTTAAAATAAAGGTTTCATGGTTACATGTCAGACGTACCCAATAGGGTGAAGTCGTACCCAAGAGGGTACCCAATATATTAATAGAAGGGAAATGGTACCAATAAAAACATCGACCATCAGAAAGTGTGTCTGATGATGCAAATTAATTAGTGGCCATGGGATAGTGGAGGGGTTACACGTTTTTTCATCGACAACAAAAACTTCGAACAATTCATCGACGCAATAATTCATCCATAGCGTTGTTCATCGACGCAACATTTCATCGACAGAGCTCTCATCGACACCTTTTTCATCGACAGCATTTTCATCGGCCAGTTACACGACAGCATTTTCGCCCGGCTATTACAGTTTTCCTTCCATCGTCTACATAATCCACAAATTTGATCTTCCTACGATATCTCCTTCTTGGTGTTGCATTTTCTAATGGCGAGCAGTATATTTTATTTTATTTTAAGGGAGGGGAGCTATAACTTCATATTCGTGTCTTGTATTGGTACTTTTGTGCCCTCCGTGAAGGTATACAAGGCTTATCCAGTTTGAAAGAAGAGACAAAAACAGTGTGCGACTTACGAGAGAAAATGAGAGGAAAATCCCCCGTATAATGCTGAATGTCCCCTACAAGTTTTGAATCTGCCAAATACTTTTCCTCTGAAGTACACTTCATTCCCACCACCTTCCATCCGGTATTCCAAGCAACACTCATGTAAATTATCAACAAGCATGGAGCAGAATAGAGTGATATTTACAACCACTAACAGGTGCAAACCATTTGCTATTTATCACGGATATTTGTATAACAAGGAGAAAGAAAAGACGACAAATGTCTTTGGAAATGTGTAAATTACTACAATACCCGCTGTCGCGGAAGACTCTCTCTCTTACACGTGAAAACCACCATGAAATTGTTCTCGAAGAAAGAGCTGTCGACGAAAAAGCTGTCGTTGAACAAGCTGTCGATGGAAGAGCTGTCGATGAAAATATTGTTGATGAATCTGCTGTCGGTGAATTTACTGTCCATTAAATTACTTTCGGTATGGGTAGGTGCGGTTTTGTACCTTTGCACTTTCAATCCTTTCTTTGGGCAGTGTGGATTACTGGCGACCGGGACGTTAAACTTAGAGGTTTTGTACCTATGAAATATATTTGCACCACGCGGTACCTTCTAACTCTAAGGTACCACGTACCTCTTAAATAAAAGGATATAAAACGCTCGTTTTGTACCTTTAAATAGTGGGTACTGTATTTAGAGTGGATAATGCTGTGCGACTGCGAAGTAAAGTAGAAACTTTGTCATCCAGGTTCAGTTTAGCCGAAACATAGCAGTGGGAAAGAACATTGGTGACGAGTGATATTACGTGATGGTCTGTGGGCATACAGTCTGCACTGAATTAAAAAATCTGATCCTCGTCCATGTACCATGTTAGTTAGTAAGATTAATACTACTTGTTAATGAGAAGCTGCACAAAAATGGTCGGTCTTCGTTTTATTTCAATGTGCCAGCTCGCCTCCATCTGTAATGGAGCCTAACACCAGAAAGAAAGGGAGTAGGGGTAGAACTGACATCAGATTTATGTTAAGATAAATTAGCCATTTTTAAAACGGTAAAGATACAACCTGTTCTTATGGTATTTTTGGATTATATACGCTCAGTCAATGACGCGCATTAGCCCCTAAATGGTAGCAGATAAAGACAAATCTAATTTTTCAATTTGGGTTCGGGAAACTTTCATTTAGACGGGCGTTCGTAATCTCTTAAGGCTACAGCTTTTTCTTATGTTATTCTTGGACTATATGCACTTCTGTCCAATTGAAGCTATCTCAATTGCTTTTTCACGCTATCACAGTAGCACAGTAAACTTGGAGAAAGTTTTGCATTGCGAAACTACAAACTTGCTACAACCTTGCAACAAACTTGCTAGTTTGCAAATGTCAAATTTGCTACAAATTTTGCATGCCGAACTTGCTACAAACATTGTTTCTAAAAAATGTTGGTGGACCAACATCGAGCCTATGGTTGTCTACCAAAGATTTCTGTCTGCAGTGCGGTTCGAAGCCACAATCTTCAGATTTGTTATCCGTGACTCTAACCATTACTCCACGGTTCTTCTGCTGAACAAAGTACATTTACTAGTCCTTTTATGTTACGGATACAGTTTCTGGAGTAAAGGCATTTATGCAGACTTTGATTCGAAACTGGGAAAGCTTGTTGACCCTGTGTTAGGGTAAAGCTACGAAGAAGGCTGAATCGTGATTTTTCAGAAGCGAGTCACCTCAAGAGTAACATAATGACGTGTACTTTACTATTCGGGTCGATTACATTTTTCAAACAAATTTGCTGCCAATTTCCCAGATAGTACGCTAGTTTAAATCAAATTTCGACTAGGATTAATTTTTCTTTACACTGAATCTTCCTGTTGGATTACTAACTGGAACGCAGGAATTCCAAAACAAAAATCTTTTTATAAAAACTTATTTTTGTTCGTACTTGTAAATGTTTCCTCCCTTTCTCTTATTTTGTATTTTTCAACATTTTACGTAATTTTCGCCACTGTACGCATGCCGCGAAAAATAAACAATTAAAGTTAGGTAATTATTCTTTTCTTTACACAATACAAAGACCAAGAACGCAATATGGTTCTTGCCGGCCGGGTAGCCGTGCGGTATACGGCGGTAGGCCAACAGCTCGAAGGTCCAGGGTTCGAATCCCGGCAGGGGCATGGGTGTGGATTTTAATGACTAAAGGGCGAATCGTGACGGGCCGAAGTCCAAAGTTACTAGACTGGCCCATATAAAAGAAAAAAATACCAAAAGCAATATGGTTCTTGCAAGAAGACCCAAGCAGTAAAGTATACACATCATTACGATTTTCCTGAGGAGGGTCGCTTGAGAAAAATTAACGTAACTTTGAAACAGGATCAATGAGCTTTTACAGTTTTGAATTTCTGCCTATATCAGTTCAATTACTCTAAAAACTGTCTTCGTAATATAAAAGGACTAGTAAAACAAAAGACAACCAGAAGTGGCGCAATACAGCAGTGGGTTGAGTGACGGACTACAAAAAAAACCAAAAAGAAACGGAATATTCTAGGTTCAATCCACAATCAAGACAACATTTTTTTTTTCCGTCACAGACTTGATGTTTAGCAAGACAAGTTTATAGTAAGTTTGAGGTTCAAAGTTTGTAGAAAATTTGGCACTTGTCAACTAGAAAATTTACTGCAAGATTGTAACAAGTGTGTAGCAATGAAATACCAAACTTTGTGTATAAATTTGCAATGCCAACCCCCGTACAAACCTATTGCAAGTATGAATGCTACCTGGGATTTTTTTTTTATTTTCACTACATTTTTCATATTCACCTCTGATATCGATATCAATGTGGTAATTTTCCAGTAGCACACAAACGTGTGTTTTCAAGGTTGATTTTTGGTTTATTTCGTTGATTAAACAATATCGGTTGAAAAAAAGTATGTTTAATTTTAAATCATATTTCAACAAAGACGTGATATTGTTGATAAGATGTTAGTTCAACGTGGATTCAACTGATATTTTCAACTATGGTATAGATTCCGTTTCATGAAATTCTTTCTAATTTAATGGAATAAAATTCTTATTAAAAGCTAATTGAATACCATTAACTATTATTTTGTGTGCTCTTTTGCATATTGAAAACACGTTGAATTTTAATCTATTTTCCAACGAAAATTTGATTTCGTTGATAGGTCGTTAATGCGATATGTTTTTAACTATTGAACTGAGTCCTAGATTACGCTTCATATGTGTCTATCGAAGTTAATTACATAAATATTGTGCTTAACAGCGAATATAATAAAATTAACTACGTTTCTGATGTTCTCATTTGGATGTTCAAAACAGTAAATCTTAAACTATATTAAAATAAGCATTTAATTTCGTTAATAGGCCGTTAATGTGAAGTGTTTTCATATCTTCTTTTCATTTCAACCTTTACATAGATGTGTTTTTCTAAGGCGAAATATTACACTTCTTGTGAAATACAAATTTAATAGTGTAGCGATGGTCCAAGTGTTAAAGAAGGAAAAATGCGCATGAAAAAGAAAGGAGGAAAGTATTCTTATTATTACATGGTGGTGAAACGACTCGTCTGGATTTGTACCGACTGTGTTCAATACTCTTTTACTACATATAACGTCTTTGTAACAAAAAGTGAACCGTAAAAGAATAGTGACTCTGAAGGCGACTCCGTGGATGAGTGGTTAGAGTGACGAGCTACAAACGACAAGTGCGGAAAATTCCAGCTACGAACCCCACAGCAGACGGTTTGGAAAAGTGAGTTCCAGCTACTCAATGTTGCCCACAACACTGGTGACTCCATCTACTGGCTTCTGTTTAAAACACTACATCTACACACAGCTATTGCCATCTGTCGGATTTAACACGTATTACAACAAATACAGCGAATGGGATTCCTATAGGTCATACTGAGTCCACTTCAGTACGGTGCCATCGGGTTCTCATATAAACAATGAGGAGATTATTATAACCCTCGCTCTTTTGTAATCAGAAGTGCCGGGCTCGATTCCCGGTGAGGACAATAGTGGTCCGGAGCTCATATTCCGTCCTCACGACTTAACTCTCGTCATATGGAACGTAATGGAAAACCACCATCGGCTCACCTTGGTCAGGACCTCGCTTCAGTCAGAATACGCATCATCGTCAGAAAATTAGTGCTAAACTGCATGGGGGAGTGCAGTACTTCCTGAATTTTTATCTTTAAATTACAATAAAACAATTTTGAAACCAATTACAGGGAAGTCACTAGATAATAACCGATTAATACAGATTTTTTTTTATTTCGGTTGTGAAGTAGGCAGAAATATACAGGGTGTTGCAAAACAACAGTGAGAAAACCTACCTCATGAGATTCTTGACATGAAAATAAGAAAAAAAGAATATAGACCATCGAAGAGGTGTATAGGCTGCCGAAAGCGTGGGAAAATGAACGTTAGAAATTCATATTTTCAATACAATTTATAGCAGAACTTAGGCGTTATAGTACTCTCAAAGATTTCAAACCAACTCTATCAAAAAATACATACTCCCAAATTGTGTAATGAATCCGCAAAGGATTCTCCAAAGGAAATAACGGATTCCAGACATTCTCTGAGGTAAATGTAGGTTGAAATAAACGCAAATAGGAAGACTTTCCGTATGAGTACAAATAATGAACGTAATCCTAGCATCTAACCGGGCAATGACAGTCTCGTTTACTAATAACAATTTCCACAAACGTCCGTTGAAAGGTCCTGTTTTATATGCAACCACGCATGTTTTATTTTATAAATAATTCCGCAAATGAAATCTATTTGAGATATCGACTTGCCGCAAACAAATTATTGTTACTTAGTGGAAGGTAGTCCCATTCAATGTTGATTTTAACCAATTTATACTTCAGAGGATTTCTGGGAATCCACTATTTCCATTCGGGAATCCTTTGCGCACCCATTGCACAGTTTGCGCACTCGTTGTGCGCATAATGCCACACGAATTATTTGCGCACCCTCGGAAAGTCTATAATTTTTTTTTTCTGATTTTCATATTAGGAATCTCGTGCGGTTGTTTTGTTGGAGTTTGGTTTGAAACGTTCTGTACCGGATGTCCCAAAAGTCACGCAGCCCACACTTTCACAGCATGTAACTATTAAACAAAACAACATAGAGACACGAAATATAGACTTGTATATTGGAAATTTTTTAAAGATATTAACTGTCGAAAAATCAACCATCTATGTGACAGAGTTGGAAAAAATGTTTCTAGAGTAGGAGATTTTTTTGACAAACTGTGTATATTTCCGCATAAAGGCCATTTACGTAACTGGTTGGAACATTTCTCGGTGCTACTAACCGAACACGACAAAGAAATTCCCAATCTGAAAGTTTACATGCTTTGTTCAAGAGTTAGTGATGTGTTCCCAAAATATAGTTCTTTTTCGTTTCAATATTAGAAAAGATTCTGAAAATTTGAAGTGCAAATTCTGAATGTCAGTCGTTATGAAAGGAGGGAGAACTGATTTTCGATTTTTCCCAGAGTATGCTGGGTGCAATGAAGTTGTCAATTTTTACTGGACATTTTTGACGTGGTTATTTTTCGTTTAAAATGGCATAGTGAGGTTGAAAGAGGTAAAACACCACGCCTAATATCGGTCTCCACCAACAATGTTGCCAGAGTCCACTCAAATATTGAAAAAAAAGAGAGTACATTTTGTAATCTTGTAAGCTTTCAGATTTGAAGTTTCTTTGTGATGTTCGATTAGCAGCCATGCATCTTCCTAATAGCACCGATAAGTGTTTCAACATGTTACATAAATATGATTTGTACAGAAATATACAGTTTGTAAATAATAATAATAATAATAATAATAACTCCTACTCTAGCATTTGTTTTACAACCGTACCCGACTTATAGTAGATTTTCCGTTTGTAAATATCTTTAAAATTTCCCAATATACAGGGCTATATTTCATCCAATAACTGTGTCTAAATCAGTAGCGGCTCGTAACCCTAAAATCTAGTGAAGTGCTACGAAAATGCACATGATTGATATCCGTTTATCAACCATTATCCTGGATTTTCAGGCTTAGCTGGATTATTCTTTTCGATCTAACAGTACAGAGAATCTTTCAGGATTAGTTTCTCCCTGCTTACATTCTATGTGTGACTAGGTTTACTTCGGTTTCCATTGAGTAACTTTATATAATTATTTCTTAAATTTATATAATTGTATTCAGTGAATGTAAGTGAAGTTGCACTTCACCAACTTCTCCTGACGAGCCGCCACTGGTATAAATATCCTTTAGTTTAATAGTTTGTAATTTCAAAGTGCTGGTTGCGTAATTTTTACTTCACTCGCTATAAGAATTCAATTAACAGATAGATCAAATTAAATGTTGTTCCTTTACCACTACACACGACAAAAATGCTTATTCATCGATTCCGATTACAGCTCAGCGATCTGAAACAAAAACGAATGCTTTCGCTTACAAATTAGAAGATTCCAGAGATTTAATTAATATCGGTCGAGGAAAGTCTCCTCTTACAGACTGTAGCATAAAACCGTAAGAGAAATGTATAAAACAATAAAAATAGACTTGAAAAATGGGTTTACTCGTTTACTAATTTTATTAAAGCAGTCTTTGTTTGTTCGAATATTGATAATTTACAGCAATTTAGTTACGTAAATTAATATTTGTTTGTTATCTGCACTTTAAACCTGGTTGATAAGCAGTATTAGGTGATAATACAGTAGGACACAAAAAACTATAATTTCGTTTGGAATTTATTAAGTATAATAAATAGAAAAAAAAACTTATCTATTTCTAGAAAATGTTTATGCGCATACTCGAGAGACATCTATCATTGTTAAAAATCAGTTCCTTGTCATTTTTTTCTAGTACAAATTTATTTTCTAAAAAAAAAAAACTATTTTCGGTTTCCTATGAAAACCATGGTACTTTAATGAAAATATTTGACAATACAGTGCCCTGATTGACTGATTTAACGTTAATATTCCTTCTAATTTGACGTGAAAAGTTAACGCTGTAGATCACCCCCGCCATCTTGGTACGCACCTTCCATTGATTTACATGGGAATTGTTTTACTCATTTTATGCCTCTCGGATGTAGAATATTTAAGTTCTGCTTTCACAGAATTTGTCTTGGTGGTTATTTTGACTCTTGTATAGTTTTGGTTTGTGAAGTTTCTCCAAATATATAATTATAATGTATTATTAATAGTTTGCTATATAAAGCACAATATGTTAACGGGAAATTATACTGTTTCTGTGTAAAATATTGCATTTCTATAAAGTAGCATGAGTAAACGAGAACATGACGATAAACTGTGCGAAAACAGAAGTTAAAACTATCCTCCTGAAAAGTATAAAACGAGTAAAACAATTCCCATGTTAATCAATGGAAAGTGCGTACCAAGATGGCGGGGGTGATCTACAGCCTTAATAAAAGGGGCATAAGTAAAACAGTGTTCCGAAGTAGATACTTTGTCACTCATCCACCTACCTAATCAGCGAAATATTAATTATGCATATTACAAAATTATTGGATTTTTGGAAAAATTCTTGTATGGAAATTAATTATGTTTATTAATTACGTATAAGAAAACCTGACCAGGTACTTAGTTAGTATGAAGAATATCGTACTGTATGTAATGAATATAAAATATTTATGTATGTAATATCTGTAACTGCATGTATGTAAGTTCTCTTTCGTATATTTCAGTTTTCGAGGGAGTCGTGCTGAGAATTCATTTTGTATATTTTTCTCACACATATTTTTTTCTTTAGAGAAAACAACCAAGTGAATAGACGAAGTCCCTGCTGTGTTTTGTTGCAGCCTTTTCCTCTTGTCCAAGCTCGTTTTTTCTGTACGTCGCGTCGGAAGAACTTTCAGTTCCTCTCCGCTTTCTCCTGCAGTGGTCAGTTCAGAAATGGTCACGCGGGGCTTCGTTTCAGAGCTTGGACTGGGAGAATTCGAATCTCGTATATATACCTTAAAGGGGGTACCCCAACCCCCATCAATAAGTCAGTCATGAACTTGGCGCAGAGCAGAATCCTTCAATCTCGCGACTCTAGGCAGCCATGGACGTTTCATGGACGAGCCCGAAGCGAGAGATGACTTCAGTGCAGCTTGCAGACAGAGTAGCTATTATATATAAGCATACTGAGGTGTATATGTCGGGAAGGGCTAGCAAGTTCACACGTTTTCCCGAAAATAAGCCACGTCGATTAACCAAATTCAATAACTATTGATTTTGCGCATTTTCTTTCATATTTCGTGAAATTAAGTTTCATATTACGAAAGGGTTTCGTAAATTGCATTTCAACTAATTCTGCCATCTTCAAATGTTGGGTTGGGCTTTTTTACCTTGTCAAATTTCTTGGAAGGGAGTTCTTGAGACCTTCCGGGTCTTCATTGCTATTGATTTGACACAAAACCCCTACAGACTTTTGCTTTTTGTGATATTGGACTCCTCGTCCAGAATCAAGGGTGTAATTATTAAAAGATATCACTCCCTGAGACCCAGATCAAATTCCCAACGAGGAGAGTAGAAGAATGATAGGGTATTAGAGTACCGAATTAATTCTTTGCATCTGAGAGATTTATTAATGATTTAGGGAGAAATTGATTGTTGCTACTATTTTTTTTAGAAGAACTAACTAGCATTGAACCTGTTTTGTGGCTAATAAGTTTATTGCTATAAATCAGATTGTACCTCTTCAGCTCTGCTCCTGAGTGCCAAAGCAAGTTTTCTAGTACAAGCAGAGACTGAACAAGTACAAGATTCATAGCATTGCGATTAAATTAACGTCCAGGTTAGTCGACTGAGACGTGCTTGGTCTTTATCTCTTCAAGAATCATAGGGGTTTCCGACCCCGTTTTCCCTTGCCTGAGACCTGCTGGGTCAAAGGATAGGCAGAACTCAAACATAGGACAGCTCGTCCTAAAGGGGAGGATTCGTGTTTAGTAACAACTTATTGGGGGGGGGGGGG
>JAGDQP010011315.1:0-19614 GCA_022664845.1 Lepisma saccharinum
AAGTAGGTTTCTGATTTTTGACGGCGGTCTATGAATGGTTTTGATGTTGTGTCTCCTCAGGATTCTTGCAACCTTTCCAGAAAGTTTACCAGTGTAGGGCAGGACTGCAATATTGACTGGATCTTCAGTTTCTGGGGTGGTCTTCTTCTTGCTGGAAAAGGTCCTTTTTAGGACCAAACGAATGTCATCTTTCGATACAAGAAACGTCTGTTCTTGAAACGTCGGCTCTATCGTCGGACTTCACCTAGCTGATATCCCGAGAACATCTGTATAATATTCGCCGCCAGGAAAGCTTCAATTCTTATTTCGTTATCTATAATCTCTTTTCAGTTGTGAAATCCTTTCTAACATTTATCTTTGTGCTCATATTTGGACTACGACTCCAGAAAGACAAAAGCATTAAAAGTGAACATTATATTTGTTACAAAACATAATGGAAAACTTTCATCTTGAACTATGAGAAAAAAGACAAAGAGTCAAACTATCAAACAACAAAATATAGACCCTCACTTCTGAATCTGGTTGCACTATGAATATCACGGAATATATTTTCACATTATTTGACAACTTCCGTATTTCGTGAGAGGGAGAATGAGACGATTACGCCACAATGTTTTAATCTTATTGTCTTTTTCATTACTACGAAGGTGTTCATATTTTTTTAAACTTTAAACTTTTTGAATGCCAGGAACATATTTCAAAGCTGTAAAAATATGTTTGAAAACCACAGGCCTACCAGGTGTCAGTTTTTACGGATGACATTAGTGTTTTTCGACATTCGTCAGCATGTCAGCGCGCCGTATACATATGTCAGCTTTTTGGTCAATCATTTTAGATTAATGTACTTTTCATCCCGACTCAGGTTTTTCCAGGGGTTTTCCTCAGTCATACCAGGCAAATGCCGAGATGGCACCTTCAACTTAGGCCCTGGCCGACAACTTCCCGAATCCTTTCCCCTCCCGACCTGAGCCTTAGATGCCTGAAGGCCATAAATAAAATTTTAAAGAAATTAATGCGCTTTTATCTTCCTCATCAAAGTTTTATGTCCCTTTAAGTTCGTCTCGTTTTGAATAACAGAAATGTTCAGTTGAAATTAGTTGAGTAGTTTTTAGTAGCTTCAAAATTGTATTGGAGTTCAGCAGTGATGACATGATTTTTTTTTTTTTTTTTTTTTTTTGTTTTTCTATGATGCGTTTATGCAGTTCAAATGTAAACTAACGCAGACTTGCAGAAACGTTTTAAACGTTGCCAGGTAATTTGGAATAGTCTTTACAGTGAAACTGTTTATAATTATGTAAGAAATCATAAAACCTGTGCAAGGGTGTGCAGCTTGATTTAATTTTGCACCCTTGCAGCAAAGCACCAGAGCAGAGAGTCTGACAAAATAAAATAGTCCCGTTCCTCCACGAAGATGGAAAGAAAACTGTATTCTATATTGCAAGAATCAGGGGAAATATTATGAACAGGAATTTGATGCAAAGTTCTTAATGCAAAACTAAGTTATGCCACTGACGAGTACAATAAAAGTAAATCTCACAAGTGAATTGCGTTGTTCTTTATAGGTATTCAAAGCTTTCAAAAACTTTCTCTTCAGAATTTATTATCAGGTTAGGTTTTGAAAGCAATTAAATTAAATTGTTCTTTTCCTCTCTCACAGTTTTTTTGTTTACAGTCAAAATAAGAGCATGGCTATCTTTGCCGGAAAGGCAATAATGTAATTTTAATAAGAATAATCTGTATTTACCTGGAATATGGTATAATTTTATTGAACTTACATTCATGAGCACGGGCAGTTAAAACCTACTAATCTCAGAATGACGTCCTTTTGCTGAGCAGTCCTCCCGTCGTCAGGGAAGCAAAAAGCAGTGACCAGGGTTAAAGTTAATACTGACATTCACTTGGTAAACCTGAAAAACGTTAGTCAGTATGACGGGTAGTAAGATGTATCCAACGTATATGCCCCCCAGTGCCAGATTTCTATTAAGTAGACCATGGTACTAGATAAAAATAGGATTATTTTTGATACCACGAGGAAATTCTTTATCGTATCTTGTTTTCGGGTCAGAATGTAATTCAATATTTTTACTCTTGTATCGAAGAAGAGTCTCTTAAAGAGTAGATACTAAGAAGTTTTGTTGAAAAGGTTGTGGCGTATTTATCTCCTTGTATTAGCTTCTCGTCAGATTGTTTCTAGATTTGCAGCGGATTGAGACAAGGCGATGCCTTGTCGCCATTACTGTTTAACTTTGCGTTAGAGTATGCAATTCAGAAAATAAAACAGGACGAAAAAGACTAACATTGAATGGCTTGAATCAACTGTATGTATATGCGAATGATGTAGATTTAATAGGGGACGATATAGTTGCAGTATAAAGTAACACCGATGCCTTAGTAGAAGCTTGCGTTGAGATAAGTCTACAGTTAAACATATAGAAAACATAATACATGGTTACAAGCCGAAACACTAGGAATGAAGGAAATCGATACATAACAATTAAGAATGAGAACATAAAGTAAACAAATTTAAATACTTGGGAGCATATGTGACAAGCAAAAACGAGATCACGGAAGAAATAAAAAGTCGCTTAGCATCGGGTAACGCATGTTTCTACTCAGTCCAGAAACACCTATTTTCGTGATTAATATCATAATATAATAATAAATAACCATGGGCGTTACAGACCGAAAAGTTCAGAGCCTGCCCCAATGCCATCTGTCCGCGGTTGGTGGAACTACGTCCACGTGAGTGACAGCAGGGTGGTCAGCATTGCGCGCCACCTGGCCACGAACAGGCGTATTAGGGGCTTTCTAGACCGACGCGATTAATATCAAGAAAGTTGAAATTGAAAATATACAGAACGGTTATTCTGCCGGTAATTCTTTATGGTTGCGAAAGTTGGAGTACGACCCTGATAGATGAACATAATTTACGTGTGTTTGAAAATAAGGTCTTGAAAAAGATATACGGGATGAGATGAGTGGAGAATGGAGGAGACTGGATAATGAAGAACTTCACGGACTTTAGGGTTCACCCGATGTTGTAAGAATAATGAAATTGTGACGACGAACAATTTGGGCAGGCCATATAGCTCGGATGGGGGAGAAACGAAGATTATATTCTATCCTGGTTGGTAAGCCGGAGGGAAACACACCGTTGGGAAGACTCAGTCGACGTTGGGAGGATAATATTCGATGGGATCTTCGAGAAGTGGGTGTTTGTGATGAAAACTGGCTTGATCTTGCTCAGGATAGAATCCTATGGAGAACGTTTGTTACTGCGGCGATGAACTTGCCAGTTCCGTAAGTAAGTATTATCTTCTCGCAAAGACATAACGAATGAGAGGTATAGGCCACATAAAATGGTCACTTTTTTGCCCTTGATCTGTCGTAGATGGTGTCGGAGAGAGAGTAGCTGCGGCACCACACTGACGTCACAATTTTAGTCACCATTTTTGCAGCTGAAAAGGGATGCTTTATGAACAGACTTTCTAAAGCAATAGGTTGACGAACCTTGCCTTTTATTGTCTGAGTGAAATTAATACCACAGTAGAACAATGCATTCATTGACTAATAAAAGGCGATCGATGCACAACAGTCGAGCAGTTGACATCTCTACTAAACACTGGAGCACACGCGTTGTCTCAGATCACAATAGAGTGAACATTGTTAACACATGGGAATCCGGAGTAGACGCTTGGTGATGGCGCCAATATTTATCTAGGTCCTTTGCCAATGGCACCTCACGTTCTCACGCGAGTCAGTCAGTGGAGGAACTGGTAACAGTTACATTTTTTTGACTAATGAGGTTTCTGTTCCATAAAGTGGGTAAGTGGAAGATACGATGTGACACGAACGATAACCACACACAGAAACAAACACAGTGATGGCAGTGTCCATGGGCAGGACATTATTTCGTGATGATCTGATACCACTGGATGGAACTCTGGAAATCAGAACGTACATGTGACATACTTTAGTAGTAGTAGTGATGCTGTCTACAAAAACAGGACAGTTTCCGTATCGTGTCGCTACGTTGGTTCGTAAATTGATTCGGGGAACACGAGAATGATTTTACAGTAGATCATTGGCCTGCGATATCACTCGAACTAAATCCCAGTGAATATTTGTGGAGAAATTTGGATCGGAATGTCAAGTACGTAATCCGAGGAAATTTCGTGTTCTAATTCAGTCCAAATGGAAGACATGTGCTTGCGACTACTTTGAAAGACCCCATTAAATTTCGACGTCTAAGCAGCATCATCCGAGCTGTGAATGGCTGTTCCAATTATGAAGTAGATAGGCACATTATTCAGGTGTATGTGACATTGTATACAGAACAGGTAGAGGTAGATGTAACACTTAATGAATTTTTTTTTCCTGTGTTCTCACTTTATTAGATGTTTATAACGTATAGCCTGAAATATATATTTTTTTTCTCTTTCCAGACTTGGGGATTTATTTAGCAACAAGGAAGTAGAAAATTTAGTAGATAAAAAAGACCGGATCCAATCTAAACTTTTTTGCAAACTTATTGCCTCAATGTATACTTCAGGCTCTGATCCAAGTCGTGGACATTACGGGTCGATGGCTTCGGTATATAAATGTTCAATTTGTAATAAATTAGTGACAAAGGAGCAAGGTACTAATATGGCCTGCAAACCACAGAATATGATGGTGAATAGAAGAGGAAATGTTTGTAGTGTTCATGTAAGGTATGTAGATAATCGATTAGTTTAAAATACTCAATCCTGTGTGTATATTTATATCTATATGTATAAAAGATATAGTTTGAATACTACCTATAAAAGGCATAGTTTTATTTTAAGTTGCAACATTTCACCAAAGGCATATTCACTTCAGAGAAATGATAGGGAGGAATGGCTTGATTAATTTGCCCACTGAATGCTAGCTAAGAGAGTGGTCAGGTCATGAAGGTGAAGAAATTACTTGAATTAGACGGAGAAGGTGCAGAAAGGTGAGGAGGGAAGGAGGTAACTGGGAATCAGTCAGAGACTTTCTGAAGGATAATAAGGGTAAAGAAACAGTGGGAAATAAAACGAAAAATGCACATACAATGAAGAAGAACTAGAGTCCAAAGAATTTACGTGCTGTTAAGGTCAGGTTCATGCTTAGTGGAGAGGATAGAGGTATACTTCTGGTTCCATCTCTTCCTAACTGTGGCAGGTGGATCAGGATTCAAAATTTAGAGCTTAGTGGAATAATCTTGGAGATGGCTAAGTAGCTGAGTGACAACAACGTGCATCTGTTTCTGTAGGCATTCGATTTGCCTTATTTGGTTGGATATATAAAATGCTGGGTGATCACTAAAACTCAGACTACAGATGACGATTCTACTAAGCACGCAATCTTTTATTACAGTGGTGATTCATTTATTACTGAGTGCTGTGCTGCTAACTTCAATGGAATCCTAATGAACTTTAAAATCTGAATACAATATTTAACAGCACAGAATATCTCTGTTTATTTTTAGTATTATTATTATTATTGGGCTTGTGCGAAAACCAATATTTTTTCTCGCCATAGCAGTTACTGACATGAAGGTCCACGAAAATACGGTCGTCTTGTGAATTTTGTGAATATATGGTAGTTGTGTTTTGGGTGAGTAACGATGGTTGTTGGTACAAGTGGTTAGAGGTGTCTGGATTTCCCCAACGTAGAAAGCGGAACATACGATAAAGCGGAGGAGGTATGAAATAAAGGCGGAGGAAATGTTGTAACTGCCAGAGTGGCGGAACTCTTGTGAATGATCTGATTCTCGAAAGTCAGAGTGGAATAAAAAATAGGATCTGCAACGGAATTTGTTGCACTTACGATGCTTGGAGGAGGGAGGGGCCATAAGTCCAGTTTTGGTCAGGATCCTGTGTAGGCTCCGAGAAACTATTTTGGCGCATGAATGAAAAGCTCTTTCAGTTACAAGTGATATAGCTAAGATGGAATTTAGTGTAAGATTGGCAGTGAAGCGAGTTTCGCCGGGAAGACGATTGAAGAGTTCGTGATTCTTCACATGGTCCAGTTGTGTACAGTTCGATAAGGGGGATGTCTACGTTCGATAAGGGCTGAAGAGAGAGTATTGAAATGCTGTGGGTGGGAGCTATCACCTTTCTTCGTTCACAGTTTTCTCCAAATCACAATTACTTCGCCTTCTTTTTGTGTGTCTGTATGAAATCTTTTTACTTTATCTGTATTTCCAATAATGTAAGATTTTTTTCTAACTTTTTTATCATATACGATATATAAACGTATGTCTTTACATATAGGAGAAGGCCAGATAGGCAGTATAATATATGAAATTTGAATAGAGAGGAAAGGAATTTTACTTACGTAGTGTCTTGCGAAAATCACGTGCACAGTTTCACCATTAACATTCTAAAGGCTCAGGCGGTAGCGCGTCTGACTACAAATCGGGTGGCCCGGGTTCAAATCCCGGCCAGGACACTGGAGACTTTTCTCACAGTATTCCCATGCCTAGCACTCTGAAGTGCACTCAGTCTCCTATCAAATTGAGTACCAGAGTGTCCTTGGTTTTCCTGGGCACCATGGGAAGGTAAAGACGGTCGAGCGTGGGACTGACTACCCCACCTCACTTGGTACCGTAGGTCAAGAAAATGTGGTGCGCTACCTCCACATCCCCCATGCGCCGTTTACGGCGTGTGCGTATCGTACAGGGGATAGCTTTACCTTACCTTTACGATATATTTCGGCTTTAAGCCATCCTCAGTAGACGATAGAATAAATGTTCACTGAATACACGGGTGGATAATTGTAAGAGACCGAGAAACAAAATGGCGGACTTTCACATCAAAACCTTTTGACGAAGCTCTGCGCGTGCGCTTATACTTATGAAAGATGGGTTTTGGTAAAGATGTTTTGTGTTGAAATTTGAGCTGGGTCCAATAAACAATAATAATAATAAAACCTGGGAGTCAGTAGAGGAAACACAGTCCGGAAAGTGGGATTCAGTATACGAAACGCAGTCACGTAATTTTAGATCATTATATAACGGTAAATTTAAGGTAAAAAAAAGAAGGAATTTACTTACAACTTATTTGTTTTAGACATGAAAACAAAAATATCACAGAACAGTATAAATATTTGGAACTTATCGAACTTACGGGTAGTTCGTAGTCATGTGGTTGTTACGTCACTGGAAGGACGTGGACTAGGCAGTACTCTGGTAGAACCGAAATTACGGCCAGCTCAAAGGTGTGGGATTTGGGAAATGCTGAAAAGGAATAAGATTAATGAACGGCTTCTATAGAAAGGACTACGTTTGTATGTAATAGACCCACAAGGAGTCTGCTGTGTAAGCCCCGTACTGGAATTACATCGGAGCGGCATTCGTGTATATCCCAACGGGAACCACATCGGCGAGATAGTGTTTAGTGTATTATTAGCTACTAAAGGAACAAGTTAGCTACTAAGGAACAAGGCGAAATAAAACAATAGGACACAATGTGACTCTTAAACTTTACGTTTCCAGAGCCCAAGATGAACTGAATTACATGAACGTACCCTCAAATGCACAAAATACGATTAATAAAAAGGAATTAAAAGAAATTAACATAAAACGAAAGATGGAACACAACAATGGCGTAACAATTTGTACAAAACAAAAGCCTAGATGTAGGTAGGTAGCGTCACATAGTGAGAAGTAAACTACGAACGCGTGCTGAATGAAGACTAAAGCGATAGTGGCGCCAGGCAACGGATGACACATCAAGCTTTGAAAAATTGGCTACCGTATAGCGGAGAGGAGAGGAGAGGGTCGTGTAAAAATATGTATTGAAAAGGCTGTGGAAATAGGAGGGTTCATTTTTGCGCCCACAGGTAGCGAGCTGATTGTAGGGGCAGAATGTATATTATGGTAACACGGAAAGATATATCAAAATTGGTGTTATGTAATTGGGTGTGTAAGGAGAGTGGGTCATTCGGTTTGTTGATGGCGCAAAAGGGGCAAGGGTTATTAATAGCAATGTTCAGGGCCCCACCTGTTTCCTTCACAGAAAAGGCGTCGCAGAATGTGCAGGTTAGGATGTATATTACGTTACATATGTGGCGTGTACCCTTGGGATTTAGGGTATAGCGACCGCTAGCAGTAACTGTGGGAGAAGTGATGAAGAAGGAGCAGGTCCTACGAGTTTCGTGCATATGGGAAGAAGAATATGTACGGACCAAATTATTTCAAAAAATCGTTGAGAAATGAATCTAGGTTTGGTGGAAAATACAAATCTTGCGTCTGGTTTGGATTGGAGAATGTGGAAATGAGAGTGTGGTATTTGTTTGATCTTCGTTATTTTAGGATGGAAATGGTTGCTTAGAGCCGGTGGATTAGGATTGGTGTTGGAAGTGTGAGTGGGTTGGATATGAGAGGATGTACGGGAGAAACGGCAAGGGAGAAAGGAATCGCTTTCTTGGTGTGGTAAGGATGGGAACTTAAGTAGCGTAGATACTGCATATGGTTGGTAGATTTTATGTGAACGGAAGTAATGAGGGTGTTGTTTTCTCAAGTGATGATCACGACAAGAAATGTGACTCTTTTGTTAGAAATGGACCAAGTTAATTGACAACACGGAGTTGGTTCTGCTGTTCTGGGAATGTGTTGAGACTCATTTTCTTTCGGTAATTATTTAGCGAAAATGAAGCTTTCAAATTAATTACTACAATCCAAACTTACGTAATGGTTAAATATGCATTCTGACATTGCCCTGATGGACGAACAAATCGTAGATAAGGCCGAGAATTACAAGTATTGCTACTAGTTTCACCGATATATTTTAAGGCTTCATCAAGTAAATAAAAGGAATTTGAATTTATTTATTTATGGCCTTTAGACGTCTCAGGCAACACTTCCTTCAGCAGTCTGATATCATCAACATTTAACAATTTTCACTTTTGATAAGTTTGTTAGGTCTACTTCGTCAATCTGTTTAGTCCTTAATTCTTCTCTGTGCCTAATGAAACCGGAAAATATATCGGTGAAATTTGTAACTTTCGGCCTTATCTCCAATTGATCGATCCATCAGGGCAGTGCGAGGATTGATTATTCAACTATTAGGTAAGTTTTAACATGTAGTTGTGGTTCTCGCCAAAATTTCATATTTTACTGCAATATAGGCTATTTCATGTACCTCATTTTATTGTGTCATCTTCTGTTTCCGTGTCACTGTTTCCTTGTATTAATAATACACTGTCTTTTCGTTTCAGAGATAGTAAATGGAATATAAATGACTATATAAGGTCACTGAAAGTGGAGTTGAAGTTCTGGAGAAACGTATACTGGCGACTGTGGGGAGATTGTCACCTGCTTTATTGCTCAAAGTGTTGTTTCTATTTCCCAGTCCATCAGATAGGATGGTGCAGTTATCATCCTCAGCTGCCTCAGTTTTTCCCAATGGAAAATCAAACACAGATAACCTTACCTATTGGACGACACGGATGTTGTGGGACACGAACGTATCGCTTTGAACCAGTTGAGGAACCCGTGACTGTAAGAAGCTTAATTTTGTGTATACTTAGCTTATTTCTTAAGAAATTCTTGGTTGTGTCTTAGATGTGTTTTCTCGTACGTGATTTGCTTAGGCGTTCATGTGTAATCTCCTATATCAACGTACGAACAACTTATTCCTTGGTTTAAGAGGCCATGTAGGGCCGTGACCTTTCATTGATTTTTTAAAATTTATATTTATTTTAAAGCCATTAGGCGACTTTGATACAAGGCCGAATGATTGATGATGGGCTGAATTGGTGGAATGAAGAAAGTGGGAGGAAACGGGAGAGCCCCGAGAAGACCCACGCACACAGTGTTTGTCTACCACAAAGCCCACATTGCATGAGCAGGGATCGAACCGACGATCCCATGCACCAGAGGTAAGCGCTCTACCATTGAACCACCATGTCCTTTTGGCCTGTCATGTGATTTCGTTTGATGACGGTGTTACGAGATCAACACAGTGACTTTCCATTGCCACTTTATCATGTTTTCAAGACTGGATGATTATGATGATGATAAGAAGAACTTAAAATGTATGGTTTAGGCGATTGCTATTTTCATCCTTGAATCTTTCCAGCTTAGCGACCTCAAGCAAGTGTGGAGTCAGTGGGTCTTTAACTTCGTCATTGAATACAGGTATCTTATTGATTGTGCAGTAATCTTGCCAGCAGGAGATCCCATGTTTGTTTCCCAGTCAAAGCAGCGACTAAATTTTGTGTTGTTTTTTATTTCGAATATAGTTTACGTAATTATTATTTTGCGTTTTTCTTTTTTTCACCTCGGCAACTTTTCTTTTCCTTCTTGTAGTAAAAAAATATCAATTTCATTTGTAAACTATGTTAGATGTGGTCGTCCGCCATATGCACCTACTTTTGTTTTTCTGCTTTGCATTGTGAACAGACTGTTCTCTGTATAAAAGTGGAATTTAACTCCGAAATATAAATTGTTTCTATATTTTTATTGTACTTATACGTGTCCCGAGGCAATAATTTTCTTTAAATTATAGTCATAATTACCCTCAACCGCAGTTATAAATATAGTTAGCCCCTTTCCAGCTCTGTTGAAAGAACTAGACTATTCTATGTTTTGTTCTTCAGGATGGATGGATGCCTAAAAGAATTGAAAAACGAGTGAGAAAGATGCAGGTAATATGTACAGTAGAGCTCGAATAGGTGATATAAATATAACCGCGTCGTACACAGTGTTGCCAGATAACGTAAATTGGGAGGTGACTGCTTTCAATTTCGTGAGTTACTGATTTTTTTTGCGTGTGTTTCAATGAAATATCTGTGGAAGGAAGCTATATATTGTTCCTTTATCCAATCCTAAATCAGTGTTATTTTTATTGTAACTCCTCCGTTCGCAACATTGACGTTTGCGTTCTGTTATATGTTAGTTTATGTTTTCTGTTTTATTTATGGCACATGGTACATTCTTCATAATCTTTATTTTATTATTATTAGCCATATTAAGTTTTAGGCTGATAAAAATTGGTTTTAATTGTTCTGGAAGGTCTTTATGAAGAGTAAACAGTCATTGTCCCTATTTAAAAAAATTAAGTCACAATATAATGCTTCTTTTAGGGTTGCCAGTTTAAGGAACACACAATATCTGTTAAGAGCAAAACAGACCAGGCTATATTAGAACTTCTGATTACATACCGAGGCATTATTAGTGTTCCGCCAGCAGAACGAGAGTTTCCTTCACAACGCATAATCCGATTGATCAGTTCAAAAGGTAAGTATCGATTTAATGTGTGTAATTCATTCTATCAGGGAGACTTCTTTTATTCAATTTTCTGTTAACTTTTTTGTTTAGCTATGCAATGTTTTATTTGTCACTAAGAAACATTGAGGAAAGTATATTGATGCAGCAAAAGAAACTAGAAGAAGCGGTTCCGAAACAGTTTGAGTATACACTGCGACTAATAAACGATCAGTGTGAAAAGAGATTAACCTACAGATTTAATTTATTCTTAAGAAACCGAAGAGTTTATTAAGCTAGCTAAAGAAAATAATATAAAAAAAAAAAAGTTTTTAAAAACATACTTTTCTTAAACAATTCGTACTAAGAAACAAAAAATAATGTGGTATGTGCATGACTAAAACGAAAAACATGGTGCGCACTCTTCAATACTTGCTTTTCTTTTTAGTCATGCATAAACAAAACTATATTTTACTTTTTAGTTCGAATTATTTAAGAAAAGTATGTTTTTAAAAAGTTATTTTTTTTTCCCGAGTTATTTCAGGGGGTTCAGATACATTTTACTTGTCACCCAAATCCTAAAGTATTCTGTAACCAGTCGAACGTAACATCGTTGCGGGTTAGTATTTATTTTAGGATAAGGAAGTTCTTACTAAAAACTACTAAAGAAAGTCTTACTAAATATAACTACTACTTCCGATGACAAAAGTTGTAGATACAAGGTATCAGCAGCTAACCCTCGATATGCTTTTTAAATATATAGAAATATATGAAAATAACGATGGAATATTGTATTGAAACTCAACTTACGTTGCTGTGCAAAATTTCATCATTGTATGACGTCGAGAAATGAGTTATATTAAGGTTGAGCACACGGGAACCATTGTGAATTAAAGAAAAGTATGTAAAAATGTAGGTATTCTGCTTAACCCTTGTATTATTTGATGAAACTTTATGGTTTGATTAGCTTTTAGTAGCTAAACGTATCCCCTGGGCGATGTGCACACGCCGTGAACGGCGCATGGGGAATGTGGAGGTAGCGAGCTCTCCACATATTCTCGACCTACAACACGAAGTGAATCCTACCCTCGACTGATTTTACCTCCCAAGGAACCCAGGAATTCCAAGGACACTGATACTAATTTGATAGGAGGTTGAGTGCTCCGCAGTGCAGCCATGGAAGCACTGAACAAAAGACCTGCTCAGGATTTGAAAAATCGCCTTTGTCTGAAAAGAGAGTCCATGTGGATTATTAGTTGCCTTTGACATTAAGCGCTTCAAGTAATCTTCTGTAGTGTCAGTAAACCAAAACTAAAGTTTACAACGGTGATACCAGATATACATCCATTTAAAACTTATTTAGCACATCAGTTTCCATCGGTAGTAGCACAGAAAATATATTTTAATGGGATATATTGTTCCTCCACAACAAAATACTGAATCAGTTACCAGAGTAAGCACAATAGAAATCAGGGAACTTTTTCCCCTAACAAATGACACTTTGCTACGTGTTCATTTTAACTCCTAGACTACGTACTTTATTCCTTTGTCTTGGATATTGTAGTTTGTACAGATAAGAACAATTATAAGACACGTCACAAGGCAGTGTTCGATTTGTCGGGGGAAGGGGGGGGGGGATGCTAGGGATTTTTCCTGGCTCCCGAGAATTTCATCCTCGGTTGTTGATTCCAAATATAATCCCAACCAGGGATTAAATCTTTGGATTTCTACCTAAACAGATAGTAAGTAGTGAACACTTACAAGCAACCTCTAGTTCTTGGATCCCCCTTCGCAATTAATAACAAATCGAACACTGTCACAAGATGTAATAAATCAGTAATATACATATTCACATGTCGGCCGGGTGGCCAAGCGGTCTGCGGCGGTAGGCCATCTGCTCGAAAGTCCCGGGTTCGAGTCCCGGCATGGGTGTGGATTTTAACAGCTAAAGGAAAATCGTAACTTGTCGAAGTCCACAGTTACTGGACTGGCCCATATAAAAAATAAAGTTTACCAAAGTTTTTTTTTTTACACATTCACATAAATCATACAACAGTATTTAAGATACATTCTAAGCTCTACATACAATTGGATCTAAGGTGAACGGTAAAAAGGTACAGAATAAATATTCTCATCTTATTACGTATATATTGTAAAATACATAACACCTGATTTTACATATTTATATATCTGGTAACACTTTCAAAGTATTTATTTAGTGAGTAGAAGGAGTACTTCAATAGCCTTGATTTTACAACCTTTTAAACTGTTCTATTTGTGATAAGTTTCTTACCTATAACCGAAAGCTTATTGTATGTATACCCTTATAACCAGATTGACTGAGTTATGTTTTGAAAGATTTAGCTTATGTCTACTAACAAATATCTTGTTTTATATTGAGTATTGTGTTCATGAAAGTCCGTGTACTTGGTTACCTCAGTAAAATTTTGAAAACATATTAAACATTAATGTACTAATATTGAGCGTAACGTCATTATTTTTAACTATTTAAAAACCTCCCTATAAATGTCTTTTTGGTAATTTGTGTAATTATTCGTAGTGCTTTAAATTTAAAAAAAACCTTCACTTTTGCTTGTGTTACCCCATGGTATAATTCTATACCATAGGAGAGACGAAAAGTTTGCAAATATTAGTCGAACAATGTCGAAGCTTACCCCCCGCCCCCCCCCCCCCCCCCCCCCCCACACGACACCCTTCTTTCTTAATTTTCAGATTATGAGTATGGTCAATGAAGTGTCAGTATTTATACCAAGAAATTTCAGAGTACTTACAATATTTCTGACACATGGTTGTTGAGTACAAGGACGGTTACTTTAGTATCCATATTGCTTCTGGTAGAGGAACCTACAGCGTTAATTTGTGTTACATTCAGTATTTTCATCTATCCATTCTTAGTTTCTAATTTGAATATCACACTTTACCTTTAACAAGTTTGAATTATGAACTCTTATTAAGAAATTAGTATCATCATCATACAGAAAAAAATTTCGATTTAAATAGAAACATTGATTTAACGCGTGAGGGGTCAGTTGTAAACTTACGTAATTTTCTGTCCCCAAATATACTGGTATTTCCTAGATCGTTGCGTTGATATATAATGGAAGATCATTTGCAGGGTGTTCAGAAAAAAGTGTGTCATGTTTTGGGAGGATCTCATCAAAATACGACAAAAAGGTCCAGGAAACATAGACAGAGGTACAGGCTGCCGAAAACGTGGGACAATTAACTTCAGAGGTTCGCAGCTGCGAAGATAACAGCGATGTGAGAGATTAAGAAAGTCACACCAGTAAACCTGTGTGAAGGCTGCGCTATGGATTCTCTACAAGAATGGTGAGATCGCAAGATCCAGCAACGCAAAGAATGTGGGACGTTCAGTACGCACGTAAGCAAAGGAGCAGACAAAACACATGGCCGATACCCGACTCATCCTGGCCTGCGCCAAAGATGCCAAAAGGCCATGAATAAATTCAGATAAACTGCGGATCGTCTGCACATTGCCGAAGAAGCCATTGAGAGAACCCTACTCTGGCAGAGCAATCTACTGGTCGGGGAATGTGTACTCGTTGGACGTACAGATACAATATCTGTTCGTGTAATGTGGACCAGACGTGGGAATGATGGATATCTTCCATTGCTGCTATTCGTCGTACAGAAAGAAGCTGCTGGATTTTCGGTTTACCCTTCTCAATACCTGCTCTTCCATATTAGGTGTGCGCACTGCGCGAGCTCTACCCGATGTGCAGTTTGTGAATGTTGTACAATATAATAATGTTAACTATAGAATATATTAATCTCAATTCAGTAATGAAACAACATATCTTGTTAGATAGGTTTACTTCAGGAAACTCATTCACATGCAATCTAATCAAGTACATTCACTCCAATCAGATTTCCCTTACTAATTAGGAGACATAGATTCATTTTCATAAAGATGACATGTGGAAGCTTATAACTGGTTAACTCGGAAACCCAACTGCCACATAAGAAAACCAACTTGCAACAACATATAATCCAGAACAGTTCCATGCATTTCGCATGCATCAATTATTCCAACTGCTTGAAAACATGCAGTTAAACTTAAGTTCTTTCCTTGCCGTATAATAAATAAATACGTCTCCTTTTCGTCTATAAACTTCATCAACTGTTCTCGTTGACATACGCTATTGTCGAACCCGACAATATCAATAAACTATATCTTCTTTTACTTTTGTTCCAGCCACTTAGCAAAAACTAACTTCTTTCTTCTCAGATCTCAAAGTATTATTCTGTGTAACCCTGCAGTGGAGCAAACGAATCCGTTGCTGCGAGTCTCAGAGAAAGCTTGCTGAATATCTTCTGGATGGTAGTCGTCGTCTTGGGTATTTTTCGGCGTAGGGAACATGGGTTTGTCGATTGCAGCCATTGCCTAAGACATAGCAGAACACATGTCTGCCATCTCCGTAGTGGAATGATAAATAGCCTTGAAGTGGTAGCTAGTGTCGCATTGCCGACACACAACAGTGTTGTGTGAGTGAATACGCGTTTGCTTTCTGAACTGCACAAATACCACGTGCTATTAAATAGAGGATGACGTTGTGACAGTCCAAGCTATCGCCCTGTAGGAAGACCACATTATTTTATTATTATTATTATTATTATTATTCAATGTATGTGTGTAGTATTAACACTACGGAGCTCCAGAGAGGGCGCTTCATGTTTTAATCACTTATATTTCTTGTGCGCGTATTGTGAAATGTGTGAGTGTTTCTGAAATCATTATTTAAAGACAATTTAAAATGAGAACAAGATGCAATGTTAATATATTTCTATAATTAACAAAGACATTAATAAAAAGGAAAGTCAACAAATGAAGACATTTACTTCAGCTGTATTAATGACCTGTACAACAATGTAACTTGAAATTAGAAGAATAAACAATATACCTCTTTGGTTTCAATTAGAATAGGTAACTTTTATAATTAACCTTATTGTTTTTCGGGATTGCAGAGGTTCTTGGGAGAGTAATTCTCTCTCGCTGGAGTTAACTCTCCCAATACGGAAACCTCTCCCATGGATGATCCAGGATGTTAGGGGTTCGTCTCTTTCGTCGGAGACACTCTGGCATACCCGGAAACCTCTTACTAGTAGAAGGTTGGAGGAGTTCCCAATAAGATTGTCTCTTTCGTAGGAGATATCTTATTAGGTAGAGCAGTTCGTCCCTTCCAGACAGACTATTAGAGAACCCAGGAGGCTGATTAGCTTATAAGATATCTTTCGTCGGAGATCACGTACGTCGTACAGCGCTTACTCCAAAGAAGGTTCGGGACGGGCGTAAGCCATAGTGCTGTTACCGCCCATACAATTAATTTTATCTTATCTTATCCAAAGAAGGTGACTGTTTGTGAACTTAAGGTAGTGATATTGGGGATCACGGTCTCAATTAAAGTGAATATTTTATATATTAAGAGAATCGTAAGTGACTGTCTTGGGAATTTATAGTTTGTTGCCCTGGATCGTCTCTGGAAGTGGCGGGTGTAGTGGAGCGACCATACACGTATCTGAATATGAGCTAGGTCCGGAAACAGACCTAAAAAATGTGTCCGCTTAATGTTCAGGCACAGTTTCTTTTGTGCTTTGCTGGATAAACCCTGCATGATCCTTCTTAACCCACGTTACACGTAGGTGCACTGAGCAAGAGGTAGCAGTAATGGTAGCATCACTATGTCCTTGCTGGTACCCTCCTTCACATTGTACTGATTCACGTCTATTACTGATAACACTACACGTACTGATCACAATGGTTACATGCTACTCACAACACTATATGTTGAATCCTTTACGTGAAAATGTAAGTTACGACACCAACTTACGGGGTCTTCGGTCTGGCCAAATGGTTAGCACACTTGCTTTCTGTGCGCGTGGTCACGGGTTCTAATCCCGTGGAGGTCTGTTGATCGCAGTGGTTCGGAGCTCATCTTACAAAATCTGTAGGTCCCGTGTAGAAACTCACCAGTTCGTTTAGGACGTTAATAACAATTCACTCACTCCCCAACTTAAGACTTCAGCCCATCTTGTCCGTCTCTTGGTCATATTCGAAGCACAGGTGGCGCCTCTAGTCTTATGTTTTCTGTACTATTTCAGCGTTCATTGGACGTGACTGGGGGACACTCAGGGAAAACACATTGTTAGAATGGCCATCCAGGACTTTGATACACGGATCATGATCTCTTGGGACGCCGTATGGTAGTGTTTCCGTTGTTGTTATTCTTCGTATGTCTGTTCTCATTATGTCTTTATTTCTACACTGGCCACTTTACTGCCCCGTCACTGGTTTTTATTTTGCACCTTCATTGTGATCCGTTCATCTGCACTTGCGCTTTTTCACTTCTTCTCACCGAGCATCTCGTTCTGGCTGTTCCGCATGCTTCTCTCACTGTATGTACATATTACAATGTGTTGGTCGCATTGTATTATTCAGTCCTCTGCTTACGTGAGTGACGTCACACATTTTTTTCCGTTGCTGGGTGTTGGGACCTCTCTATTCTTATGGAAAGTACCTAGCGCAGCCTTCACAGAAATTTATTGGTGTGACTTCATTGATACCGCCTTGTGTAGTGCGTTCAGCTTCGCAGCTACGAGCCTCTGAAGTTGACTTCCCCGCGCTTTCAGGAGCCTGATTCCCTGCGACCACGCGTTTGACGACCTTTGTCATATTTTCTTCAGTCTTTGCTGCTCCCAAAATATGCCACACTTTTTCCTGAACAACCTGTAAAATAAAGTAGTAAAAGAATGTTTCTTCTGTTTGAGAGGTAAGATTTCAACAGTTTTAAAGGAGTTTCCGTAATTCAAGAGACTGCTAATTTGGGTAATATTATATTGTGTTTAACCGTGTCAAAAGCATTAGTCAAATCACAGAAAATAGCTAAGTGAAACAGGTTTATACTATTTTTTTTTCAATATCAGCCTTTTTTTTTACATTCTGTATATATTAAACGTTTTAAATAAACATAATGTTCCCCTCTTTTATGACAATAGTTGTTGTTTTTTTCTTATTCCAACCAGAAAACTGTTTTGCAGAGAGTTTGTTCATACCTGAATCAGATTATTGCGTTTCATTTTGCAGTGCACTATGGGAATATCGTCTTACACTGTTTTCCCATAAGACCGTCATTTCAGATTTCTGCACACCATAGTTCGGACAGAACCTAATTTTTTTAATTTTACGGCTTTATCAATCCTAAATGTTCTTCCACTTCATCCAATGAAGCTGATATATTATTCACGCCGTTCCGGTTCGTGAATGCGTAGAACCTTTCTGTTCCGTCTCGTCAACATGGTAATTATAGGCAAAAAAGGAACAATAGCATGTTAACGAATATAAAGGGTTCCGTTTCGTGAAAATTTCCATTTCGAGCCCTGGGTGAAACTAGTCGTGTTTATTATAATCGTTATATCAGTGGACGATTTAAAACCAGTGAAGATGAAATAAATTATGCGGATTAATTCTGCCAATATAGTTGGTGTACAGAGAAAATATTTATAATTAAGATGCAATAAATTGCACTAAAGAATACACTATCATGTATGTATAAAGTAATAGCAGAGGAAATTATTGCATAAAAAAATAACTTTATTAGCTGTGAAAAAAGTAGCCAGCATCATAGCATGTAGATGTCGTAGGTTCGTCGTCATTCGCTTCATATATTCCTGTTCAATTATTCTCGTCAATATATGTTTCAAATAGTATTACGGATCAAAATCAGTTGTAAACTCTTTGCGATTCGATATTGATATTAGTGCACATCCTAAACAGGCGACTCAAAGCATAAGACAAGTATGCCATTATCAATCAGAAGCGTTTTGGATTTTCGCCAGGTGATAGGTAGTTAATTCAAGGAAATTTTATTACCATTTTCATCATAAACCAAGAAAAATATTTGAAAGACTGAAGTCTCTGCTTGTAATCGAAGTAGAAATATCCATTATGCTGTTATATTCCACTAACAGTAACATTTTAAAATGAAATGTAAAATTATGTATTGTGAAGTAAAGAAAAATAATATATTGTAAAAATGATGTAAATATTTTGTTGTTGCAGGGCAAACGCAAGAAGACAGTGCACCGCCAACGGAAAATTTCTGGTGGGACAGTTTGCAAATTGTTCCTCCACGGAAATCCGAGTCGCTGATTATCAAACCTTGGGAAGTAAAGAAGAAAACAGAAACACGGAGTAAGGTTTCGGACCTGTGTTTACTGTATTGTAGTGATTATGATCATTTCCTTACGGTATAATATTTTATAATCGCTTTTATATGAAATATAATATTCCTCCTCGTAGCTTTTCTCTCTCTCTCTCTCTCTCTCTCTCTCTCTCTCTCTCTCTCTCTCTCTCTCTCTCT
>JAGDQP010011315.1:20014-49053 GCA_022664845.1 Lepisma saccharinum
TTTCTTTCTTTCTTTCTTTCTTTCTTTCTTTCTTCTCTAGTCCTTTTCTGCTAACCCCCATGTTTTTGCCGCGTACTTGAATTTGAATTTATTTAAGGCCTTTAGGCAACTATGGCTCAGGCCGTATGGATGATGATGGAATGAAAAAAATGGGAGGAAACGGGAGCACCCTGAGAAAACCCACGCACACGGTGTTTGTCCACCACAAAGCCCACATGGGCATGAGCAGGGTTCGATCCGATGACCCCTAGCACCAGAGGTAAGCGCTCTACGAACTGAGCCACCGTGGTCCCTACTTTTGGTATATATGTTCCGTATAACATCCGTTTCAGTTTCTCGAGAATGTTTAACCCCATAGTAAATGTTTCACTGTTGACCGAAATTTCCACTTTGTCAAGCCTATTTTGTTATTTCCTGTTCAGTCTTTCTTTATCCCTGTTCCACAGTTGTTTAACGTTGTATCCACTCACCCTTTCCGCAGTATCTTCATAACTTTGCTCTTTTTCGTACTTATATTTAGTCCATATTCTTCATTTATTTCTTTCCAACCCCGTCTAGTTTTGAGTTTTTCCATATCATTATACTAACACTTGAAATTTATATATACGATTTTTCCATATATTCATTTTCCATTTTCAAACTTACTAAAAGAACAAGTTTGATTTCGCTTCAAAATATGAACAACGTGTTCCGCTACATGTAAACGTGCAATACAACGACCAATGAATATTATTGGACTTGGAATCTCATTTATGTTATTAAGCTAACTACATAATTATGTTTTTATTCCTGTAAAAGCGCAGTTTCTCTTTTAAAAAAATAACAGATACGTCTTTATTTGCTTGAAGTCGTTTCCCCATCTGCAGAGATCAACATATTTGTTCTTCTTCTATGTTTAGTTTTACTTTCTCTATCAGTGTTCCTTTCAGGGGGGTGATGGAAGGTATTACCTCCAGACATGTGCAAATACACTTCCTACCCCTAATTCTTTATTTCTGAAAGGGAGTATATCTTCTACCGTCTCTTCCATCGTTGCATTAGATAATGATAATAGTAAAATGCAATATTACTCCGGTATACTTATAAATTAACTGATATAAGTTAATCTTACTAACTACAGGCATAATTAATTAGAACTAGAACGTCATCACAGCTGTTCTAGTTTTTGTTATCCTTCCATTCTGTTCAGTACAGATTACATCAACAGGAAAATAAATATTTGCTATTTTTCCAGGAGTACTGCTTAAATGGTCCAATTTCGCAATCACTATTACAAGTTCTTATGTCAAATATTATTTTTGTTTTGATTTCGCCGTTTTATTCGAGTATGAATTGCTATCCGATTAGATAACAGCTATTCTAATAATGACCGCTATTCGAAAATTCGTTTCCTGAAGACTCGAACATTCGATTTATAAATTTTTGAATTATAGTAATTCCGCTAGCTTCGTGTAGTACCCACTCGATCACATCCTGAAAGAAACACAGGTGCCTGGAATTTAGTTTTGGATCTAAAAATGCTGGAAAAAGCCTGGAATTCAGGCAGAAACCTGCTAAATTGTTGAAGTGATTATTTTTAAGTTAAAATTTTCAAAGTTGAAATGTAGGCAACTTCCGATTTTTTCTGTACATCAAGCCCGTGTGGAGATAACAGTTGCCTCCATTTCAACTTTGGAAATTTTTTCTTCCGTGTGAGATGTTCACTATTATGAGACACAGGGAAGTCCAAGCACAACTAGGAGTTGTGGTACTCTCCAGGTGGTTTCGAGAGAGAACATCGACATCAAGAGTGGAAGGTATGTGATTGGGAAGCGGGTCGACTGGGTGGCGCAGTTGGTAGCGCATTGGGACGGTAACCCAAAGATTCCGGGTTTGATCCCCGGTCCAGTCACATACTTTTCACTCTTTAATATCAATTATATTTTCACTTTATTAATATCCACTCAGTAAACATTTAGAACAAAGACTCTTTAATGATTTAGTAGATTTAAAACTACAGAATGATGTTCTTAAAGTAATTTATTTTTGTAAGAAACCGCTCAGGAACTCACAGAGTTGTGAATACTATTGTGGCGATCCGAGAGTACCCGAGATAGTATTAACCATACTTGTTTTTTTGTGGTTGATGCTATGTTCTTTTCTCTTTATTTCATCTTGCTTTTCTTCCCTACTCTAATCATGCGTGTCTTAGTTTGTTTCTGAGTGGGTTAATGTGGTTACGTACGTGTGTCCTTACGTTAAATTAAATTTTGAAATTACTAACTTCAGTATGTATTTTCTCGGTGAATTTGAATCAGGGTTGATTGATTTAAATAAGGTGATTTTTTTTGAAAAATCAATGATTTAAATAAAAAAATATTTTTCTTTTTAATAAGGTGCAGTATTTTTAATCATTCTGTGGTTTGAATCTTATGTAAGCTTGAAATTTACCTTTTAGTCCTTATGTGATGTGATGTTAACCTCTTATGATGTAAACAAAAACCAAAATGATCGACATAGAATTTTAGCAAACTATTTGATTGGTTTATTTCATATTACACGCAAAATTTTAGAAGAGAGCGTAGGTGCCCAATTTACATTATACGTGTACAATATGTATTACAAATACTACTGTACGTTTATTTTGGTAATACATATGAAAACGAACACACAGAAAACAGTAAATCCAATTTTTGTTTAGAAAACAAAAATTGTTGTTTCGTAACACTACCTACTTTGTGTTTTTGTATCAAATTATTGGATTTCTTTACAAATTGCTCGAAAGCAATTTATACTCAATGAAAGGATGAAAATGCAAAGCTGCGTATCCACTATTGATTTGACTACATACATAGTTCTCATTGAATTGAATTTTATCTAAGGCCTTTAGGCAACTTTGGATCAGACCGAATGGATGATGATGGGAGAATTGGCGGGACAAAGGAAGTGAGAGGAAACGAGAGAACCCTGAGAAAACAGACGCGCGCGGCATTTGTTCACCAGAGCCAACATGACATGAGCCGGGATCGAATCGGGGACTACACAGATCAGTGGTGAGCGCTCTACCACTGAGTGACCGTGGCTCCGAAACAGCTCTCATACTTCATGCAGTATTGTCATAGGGTGTTCCCAAATTGATAGTACATTTTTGAGGGCTCAAAACTAAGTGAAATGAATTAAAATTTATCTTAGTAAATTTAAATCCTAGAATATTTCGTTAGGAAGATGTACACTGGAGAAAAGAGACAATTGCGATTGCTTAGGGAGAAAGGGAGACACAGACGTCATTTTAGGAGGAAAACTGATGCGTAGAAACATTGTAAGTTGTTTCTTTTTCGAGCTTAATTACGGTGTATACCTCTGTGAAGCCACTTCATTCATCGTGTATCGACGAAAGTAGAGGCAACGCATTTTCGTAAAGTCTCTGGGTTCAGCTGCTAGTAGAAGTCAGCGAGCCTATGATAGAGAGGGAAACAGAGGGAGGAGAAAGATACGCGCAAGTGTGTGCGCTGTAGTCATTCAATGTCGTTTGCTGTGAAGGCGAACACCTCCTGGCGCGGTGGTTCAAAAATTGTCCTCCACGGTTCCTCACAGTTCCTTCGCTGCCCGCCTGATTTTGTTGTTTCGAGTGGGCGAAGGCGAATGCTTATACCGTCTGCTACTCACTCCTCCGCAATGTTGTTGTAATGTCACGTGATAGAAGTAGATTCGCAACCAAGTTGTACATAATGCGCTCTCAGAGACTTTCCGAAATTGCGTTGGCTCTAACGTAGAAGTTTCCTACATGTTAACTTCCCTTTGTCGAATACTATAAGTAAGCAGCGCCATATCTTCCTTCCTTTTCAAAATTATTACAGGTTGTTGTAATTACCTATTTTCCATGGTTATCTTCCGTAGCGAGCACCAAATACCTCTGAATTTTACTGGTTAAGGTTTCTGGAAAGAAGTAGCCAAGTTATTTAAGTAAAAAATTTGTTTTAAATTAAACAATCGATTTAAATAGAAAAATCAACAATAATTATTTTATTTTAAATCGTGATTTTTTTCAACCCTGATATAAATTGACTTTTTTATTGTGTTTAGGCAACTTTGTCTTAGTCACGTAATTGATAAAATAAATATTTTTCGTTTGTTTACAAGAAGAAAATGTTTTAAATTAATGATACGTGGTATGAATTCATTTGTATAAATGAAGTAATGGGCCAGTCCCTGTCTAAAAAGAACGTGCAATAAGGTGTAACCATGTGGATTAAAATTTGTTTCAAAGTGCGTTTTACATGCACTTCAGTTCCTAATTTTAAACTTTTTTTTTAACTATATTTCTTAAGTGTTGGGTCTGAACTATTTTTTCTTATGGAAGTTCACTAAAAAATATGGATCGTACATTTACGTTGTAGTACTATTTTTGTTTGTTTTTGTTAGTTACTGTACAATTTTCTCAACTGGCCTTCTGGCAGGAGATATGTTATTACTATATTTCTTGTTTGAAATCTCCCGAAAATGTACATTTTAGATAGTACATAAATATTTCATGTTTTATAAACGAACACAAAATGTTCATTTTATCAATTAAAAGAATTATATACCAAGTACATACTATTTCTTTGTTTGCAAGAAGAAAAAAAAGTTGAAAATTAATGACGTGGAAAGAATTACATAAATAGACCTGAAAAACCTGGGAAAGAACTTGGAATTTGAAAATTAACATTTCCTGGACACCCTGTTTATATGTGAACTTAAATTTCTGAGTTTCACAACAGCACCTTAAGGCTACAGGCCGCCATATCTTAAACTTCGATATAGCCGGGTGGGAAGCAAGCGTCCAGGACTTTTATTAAAAGTGTCATTCCGGCATTCGTCTGATGAGACTGAGTAAAGTGCCTCAATCAGGGTGTCTGGCGTCAACCTGCGCTGCCTCCACAGAAAAGCTATTTAAAGAGAACTTTCGAGAAAAGAACAAAGCACATTGAAAAGATATTCATTTTGTACAAAGTTAAGATCTAATCTGTTCTTCTGAATAGTAATTTCCTTCAAATGTTAGTATACGTATTAGATTAGACAGTAAAATATTTAGATTGAAAAATCAGTGTGTTTGTTTCAGCTTCGCCGGAGTTAAAGACGGCTGTGAAAACGGCTTTGAAGAAGCAGCCTTCTACTGACACTCCACGAACGGAAAGTAGTTTAAGTAGTGGTGAAGAAAGCGAATATTCCGAAGCTTCTTTCCAAGTGCCGCAGGTCTCTGTAGCTACTCCGACTACTGGTAATCGCCGTCGACTTGGCCGTCCGACAAGAAATTTAAGGTAAGTCTCCCATTACACCAATGCGGGTAGTTTTGTTTCGTTTTCAGTATTTAAAACAAGTGAGCACTACAATTGTATTAACAATCGCTAAGGCTCCAGTGGTCCCTTGATGGGAACGTAAAACTATTAATAATTTACTCTGGTTATGTATGGCCAGGTACTTTGTTTCAATAGAACACTGACTTCCTACCATGTTAGGCATTCCTCTGTTGGGAATGACATTACACTATTCGCGTCCAGTTCTACATGAGATTTCGTAGTATATGCAGATGTGGGGTAGATCTCCTAGTCATCCATCTCCTCGTTCATAACACTACGGAATAATAGCTAATTCTTGATTTCGGTGTAAGTCACCCTTTTGTAATACCTTTCCAGATCTTGTTTGATTATTTCTGGTTGTATCCTTTCTACCTTTTCCTTTATTTTCATCTTTCTGTGTGTGATTCATAGATTCGGTGTTCCTTTTGAGGTCTACCTCAATACCATTGAATCTATTATTCGTACTATCAGTGTGCATATCTAACCTCTTATTTAGCTTAGTGAAGTTGGACCTATATTCCTCACGTATTCCTGCATTCTCCTGTATGTAGGTTTAAAGGGCATAAAAGTTCTGATTCTGGTCGTTCTTAATATCACCTCTTATATAGCTGCTTAGAGTATTATTTATATATCCACCTCCTCCCTCCGGGAGAGGCCTCATCCAGTAGTGGATTGAATCTGGCTGTGTATTATTATATATATATATATATATATAGCTATCTTTCTTCCTGTCGCCTAATCTTTGGTTTTGCTTTTCATACTGCTCCATTAATAGCTGTTACATAGGATTACTACGTGCTCCTTCCTCTCTACTGCCTGATTCTACCTCCGTCACAGTCACTTCTTGCTCTGATTGCTCCATTGGTTTTGTTATTTCAACTCTTTTCTGTATTCTTCGAAGCCTGGTAGTTTCTAGTAGGGGCATTCTCACCATCCGCCACTGCTCCAGGTGCATTCTCAGGATTCTCAGTCTCAATTTCCTCTGCTTCTATCATAAAAATTGTGCCGTGTTGCGCCGAATATGTAAAGAAGTCTAGGGGCTTTAATATGTTATATATATAATGGTCTATGATGGTAGGTGCCACTTCCTTTACAGAGACCTTGTATCTGTTGCATCTGCTTAGCATTCGTCGTTTAATACAAACCTTGCTTTATTATCGATGAAGCTTACAACTTATATCAAACCCTTTGAAAACAGATATTCCCGTTAGACAGAGTAAACTGTGTCCAATAGCAGATGCTCCTTATAGACCCGCTTAATATCTACTTACTTACTTCGGATATAAAAGCAAGATTAAGATTAAATCGCTTCTTTATTTAGGAACCCTCCTGTTTATCAGAGAGCGAATCTAATCCTTTGACTCTGGTTGACGAACTGAAGATACTTGTATTGACAGGTACTTTTATACATTTTTACCGTAATATTTACACAGGTGTATATGCTTTTTACAATGTAGTGATATTGTCATGCATTTTTTCAACCACGTTTTGGCAGCATTTAAAAAAACAGTCGAATACAAATTTTGCAATGTTTACAAGTGACAGGAGCAATATGGTGTACATTTTTAATCGCCTTTTATTGGGGTGCATATTTACATGTATTGTAAATGTACACGTAAATAGCGTAATTTACAATTAGTCTTCGTCACTGCCTTACGACGCTCTTCGGGAAGGAGAGGAAAACTTAGCAATTTAACTTCAAAACTCTTGAGGGCTGAGATATAGGTAAGTTCGATTTCGTCTTCGTTAATTCAGGTTTCATTGTTCTTCCTTTCTGACCAGCCTACACTTTTCCTCAGTTACAGTTAATTTTGTACACCCTTGGGACTTCATATTGTACGCTTGTTCGCACTGGCGTGGTCAGCAAGGTCCACAGATCTTAATCCTATTACCGCTTGATTTAGTGTTTCATATTTGAACTTGAAACAGATAGGCAGTTCATGTAAAATCCAAAATTATGGCCAAAGCGCTTCGTGTGTCTCAGGGATGTCGTTTCCTGGTGAGTACTTCTTGGAGGATATGAACCAGAGCCTTAGTTCAGGTAACATTATCATTTGCTCGTGAAACAAAATCCCTATGAAACCTCGTAAGGAAAGCTTCTAACTAGATTTCTACAGTCCAGACCGTAGCCGCTGGCGTACTGGGGCTAGATGTTCACATTTTGTTACTGCAGGTCTGTTATAATAGGCTCTTAGCCGATACTTAAACTGTTCCAGGTTCTATTGGAGAAATGAAATGCTACAGTTTCAAAGGTTTGTGTATGTCAGCTGGAACCGTGTTATTTTTGCAGATCCCAGAAGAAGGTTCTTTGGTATTCCTCTCTCTAAATACAGACAATATTTGTACGTTTGGTTCTAAGAAGCGTTTAGTTGCAACAATAACGTTTGTAACAATTGTTAGGAATGATTTACTGTCATAGATACAATTAAGTTAAGTTAATTACTGGAAAACATTCCGATTCGCTAAGCCAATTATTGTTTCAAGCAGAGAGAAACTATTGATTAAATTGTTAGTTAATTTAAATCAAGTAAAGATTCGCGAGCTATTAAGAATTTGATTGAACTTGTCACAATGTCAGCAGATTTTGTTCTCGAGTACAAACAGAGGGACTCTAGATGGTGAACAAATGTCACAGCAATTGAAAATGGATTGTATGGATACTGGACACTCATCTCTTTTTTAAAAAAAACCTACCAGTTAGTCTGGTGGAAGTCAACTCATAGGGTCAGATCAGTATTAATGATAAATCTAGTACAAAGCTACGAAGACATAGAAAGATTGGCAAAGGTCGACGTGGAAAAGCACTTTATGACCTACTCTATTGGATGTTGACTACCCAGCTATCTCCGAAAGCAAATACCTGGCACACATTCAGGCAATTGAGCAGAAAATGTTGGACAAACCTTTGGAACCAAATAAGGAGGAGAAAGGAATACTCCCTGACAATGATGGGACTGAGGACTCTGCCAATTCTAAAGAATCGAAGCAAGCAATCAAAGATGAATTCGATAAATCATATCTAAGGTGAAAATACCAGTCGGTCAATCGAAGCAGTAAATTTGGCCAAGCTTCAAAATGAATACGAAGGAGGAAAGAGTTTGCTCCATGACGATGAAGGAACAGAGTGCTGTATTCCAATACTGAAGAACTGAAGCAAGCTATCAAGATGCAATGGACGCTAATCATTTCGATGAAGATGAAGAAACACGCCATCTGAGTTGACGTGGGGTATCGAAAATGGAAAAGCAAGCCGAACTTCTTCAAGAAAATCAGAATTTTAAAAAAGTTTCACTTAGTTTAAGGATAATTGGTCGTCTTGTTTCAAACCCGCTTCAATAACGAAATCAACCAATACAGCAGAAAGTCGCAGTACACCAAAAAAGTAAGCTGTTTCCCTAACTTGTACAAATTCAGAATAAATTTTAAAAAAGGAGAGAGAAAAACTGATAAAAAGGTTTTTGATGCCACAAATATAAGATCATTATTGTAATTTTTTTTTAAAACCTACTCTCAATCTACGTATAATGAATCTTGTTTACTTTGAAAGACGAAAATAAAAATTGCTCTCAGAATGTTTTGAAATTTGAAATATAATTTTGGTTTATAATTTTTGTGTAAGATAGATCTTTATTAAATTAGCTGAACAAAGTTTTAATAATAAACAAAATGAGAGTAGTAGTTAATAATAATCAGTAATAATATATATATATATTCGTTAAGGTTCTCAGAGTACACATTTAGAATAAGCACACAATGACATTTCTGTAACACACTTTATTCAAACCTCGTTTATTTATTCACAAAAAATTCATAGAAACACTTTGATTTTTCTTTATTATTTCTTTTTAAGTTCTATTTTATTTCTTTTCAAAGTTCTTTCTTTTTAACTATATACAGGGTGTTTATGAACTACACCAACAAACTTCTGGAGGTGATTCCTGACATCAAAACAAGACGAAGGTTCCTCTGACAAATTTTCAAAATGTGCATAGTTTCGGAGCTACAGGCTGTCGAAAGCGTGGGAAAATGAACTTTAGACCTTCATATTTTTAACACTACGAACAGTAGAACGGATGCAGCATGGTACCGTCAAAGACTTTAAACCTGCTCTATTTGAAACTGCATAGTTCAAAATTGCCATCCCAACATCGAATCGGACAGTGATGTTCAATCTCTTTGATAACAAATAAACAAAATGTTTGATGAAATTATGCAATTATTTATTACTCCTGCTTGTTATACCACCACTCATTTTTTTAATTGTTCACTATATGGGATGTACTTCAGATATCAACTTGGCGCAAAGGAATTATCATTTCCTAGTGGAAAGCCGTTCTTGCTTATTTTGACTCATCTTTACTTCAGAGAATTTTTGGGAATCCCTTGCGAAATTTTGAAATATGCGTTTTTGCATAGTGCATATTTAAAGTTTTTGGCGTTACTATGTCGCATCAGCTCTACTGCTAATAGTATTGAAAATATGAAGGTCTAAAGTTCATTTTCCCACGCTTTCGGCAGCCTGTAGCTCCGAAACTATGCAAATTTCGAAAATTTGTCAGCAAAACTTCCGTCTTGTTTTGATGTGAGGAATCACCACCTCCAGAAGTTTGTCGGTGTAGTTTATAAACACCCTGTATATATTCACCATCTGTACCCTGTATAAAGTCGCCATCTATAATTCTTCTCGGATACACAGAAATTACGGATCAAAAATAATAATAATAAAAAAATAGCAATTGACAGTGGAATGGTTATGGGTGAGGTCCAGAACATTACAGTCTGTTTAGTAATCACATCGATATGATTTCAAGATTAAAACATTTCCACAAACCAACGTTCAGATAAATAACTTCTATGGTTTTATCATTTTTAGTTAATTCGTTTGAGAACTAAATCCCCTCCCTCCCTTGGTGCTGCTTTCGGGTGTTTTCGCCATTTTTGTTCGTGTTCTACGATTGAAACTTTACCGTTATTAGTTGCTGAAAGGGATTGATGAAGACATGCCGCATATACCACTGTCCCCTGTGGGTGGGTGGTAACGCTCACTGCCTTGTAATCAAGGGATCCCGGGTTCGGTTCCCGGTAATGACATAAGTGGTTCGGAGCCTACATTAAACTGTTGATGCCATCCTTAGGATGTAATTCTCATCCGATGGAAGGCAGTGGCAAACCACCATCGGTTCACCAGGCCGATTGTCGCTATGTCACTTATAAATGGGACTTACTCGTGTAAGTGATTAGACAATAAATATTTTTTTTATAATCAAATCAAGTAAAGGTGAAACGACTCGAAGGTCCCGGGTTCGAGTCCCGGCATGGGCGTGGATTTTAATTGCTAAAGGGCGAATCGTGACGGGCCGAAGTCCAAAGTTACTAGACTGGCCCATATAAAAATAAAGCTTACCAAAAGTCCAAACATTGAAGTAATTCATGTTGGTCTGCTTCTCGTATCCGCATAAGTTGCAACGACTCGTCTTCAGCCCGGATTGGCGTTGCAAGTTGCTGCTGCAGAGTAACGCTATTTCTTCTTTCAATGTCAGTGGCCAAAATGCCTCTAGTACTCGGGACTTCCTGCACACGAGCGGGACGACACTTGGCTGGATAAGTATGGATCAAAGATCCCAACCTGAAGTTTAAAACCTCAGAAGAATCTCTGACACTATCGCCGTGGATAATAAAAGACGGTATAATTGTGTAAGAGGTTTAATCAGACCAAAAGCTGATATCGAAGTTCATATATAATTCCCTTTGATTACCGAGACCCAGTCTCGAATAGTGTGAATGAACTGTCACCCATGTTTCAAGAAAACCGGTATTCTACTTTATGTGTGAGTGACTCCGTAATCTAAAAGTTACAGTCGCAGACTTCTGATTGGCAGTGGTTTCAAGTCATGCTGAAACAGCTATATTGGCTAAGGTTTTCTTCCAAATTTATATCCTCATCAAGGAAGGGAAGAATGCTATTGAGTGATTCATAAATTTGTTGCAAGCTTCAGTAGCTGAAGCTGGGAAGCCACCTCATATCTCTGCTATGTTCGTATGTCTATCTGACTGTTGACAAATTTTAACTAAGGAATTACTAGGGCCACAAAGGTGGTTGGAGGTGACGTTTGAAAGGATCTCGGCGACCGACAACTTTCAACTCATAGAAATTACTGGAGCTGGTGGGTGACGTGTGGTTCGAAAGGCCACGGCGAAAATTTACAAACGACACTTACATCATCGAAACTACTGCTGAAGTCTAGGAGTAGCACATGTGCACGGTCTCCCCAGTTTCCAGTTTTCGTAACAGAGCTTCAAGATTTCCCCAGTGAAGAAAATCTTCCTTCTTGAGTATCTTCTTTGCCCGTATTAACTCATTATTGTGCTCAATAATTGTTTCTAATATTTCGAGATAGTTGGGTTGCTTACACTTAGATAACTTTTTTACTATGCCTTCATTAAACGTTAAAGTTCTTCGTGAAAATATGAATCGCGCTTTGATTAAATTAATCACACTGTTGTGTTGTTGATAATTATACTTTTATTCACTTTTAGAACTAATATTCTTGGTAGAATGAATAATGAAGAACTGATTCGATTATATTTTTCACTATGATTAGTAGAATGATTTCTTCTCTGACATTAAAGTTTATAGTACATGTGCTGGAAGAGATCCTACTGGTCTAAAATTAAGATTGTTTATATATTGCGGAAAATTTTTAATACCATAAATTTTAGTTTTCAAGATTAAAGACCCATATAGTTCATACACATTGCAGTTATAACGACGGTTCCAGAGATAAGGGAAGGGGGATTTATAACAGGAACTACTAGGGCTAAGAAGGTTGATCGAGGGTCGTTAGAAAGGTCACGGTGAGACGAGTTGAAATCCTTATGGGTAATCCAGATCACAAGGGCGCGTCCCGAGGGGGGGGGGGATTCCCAACTCAAGAACTATTTAGACCTAAGAAGGTGATTGAGGTATCGTTGGAATGGTCTCACCGCAATTTTTCTAACGCAACGTTGGATAATCAAATAGGTTGATCGCTGCTGAAGCCTGGCGGTAGCTTCTGTGCACAGTCCCCACCGACTGGGCTCAGCCTCACGTGTTTACTTTGAGGCTTTGTATGTATATGAGAAAACTCGATTAAGTTGAGTGAAATATCGTACTATTTGCTTGTCAAACGTTCCCAATTAAAAAAAGTGTAGCTACCAAAATATTAATAATAGTTCTCTCTTCAATCTGTTATTTCAGGTGGATCGCACAACATCATTGGGTGACAAAGCTGTCTATTCGAAGCAATCAGGACAATCAGAGAGAACAAGAGGAGCGCGTGATGAGGCAGATCTCCGCCTATCTAACGAGGAGAACGTGTGGTGATATTCCATTGCATTTCTCACGTAGTCGATACCATCCTTTAAATCAACCAGCTGGTGGTTCGTATGTGAAGCTTGAACAAGAGTGGAAAGAGAAGAGTGCAAACATAAAACCGAAGGGCAAACCAGGAAGATGATGAGGTACTCCCATATTAGCTGCAATGAATGTGAGTAAAATGAAATAGTGTTGGTGTTAGATCCCTGTTGATCCATGTAAATGTAAAAAAAAAAAGTTCGTTGTATTAAGGAATAGATGTAACCAGCCAGAAAGAAAAAAAGATCGATCACTTGTTATTTATTACGATTATTTTGTGAATTGTCTTCATTGAAGTTTTTATATATTTTGTCAGTTTTTTTATTTATTGAATCGATAGTGTAATTGTATATTAGAAGTGATACCTTTATATATCTTATTGTTGTTTAAATTTTAATGTATAAACAATAAAAGAAGTAGGAGAGATGCTGTTATGTGGAAATTTTATTACAGAAAAGTCTTGTGTAGTTGAGTCCAGCTTATCAGTTGTATTGGTCTTGTTTTATTCTAGCCATTTGTTAGTCCTCCAACTGTCTTGAAACTCCAATACTTTCACATGATTAAGCTAGAATCGTGGCCTTTCAAGAACACAGGTTTGGTTCCAAACCGAAAACTACACGATTACCACATGTTCCACATAAGTGTAATGCAACATTTCGCCTTTGTGTATATTCTAGAAATCAACATACTACACCGAGTTACTAACTAACAGTTGGTTTCAATGTCTTACGATGATAATCAGAATTTCCTGTTAAGTCTGCATGCCAGACTAGCTTCATTTATTTAAAAGATTATATTTTCTACCATAACCGTGAATCCTAGAATATTATTCTTCATAAGTTAATTTTCATAGAGCATTCCAAGTATTCTAAAAATATCAGACATCTTTTACAATAAATTCGACATTTCACTCCTAAAGTCGCCACGGCGCGGCGTAAGAATAGGTGTGCAAACACGTACAAGCAACACGAATAGGAGCCTACCATTGGCTGTAGCACAATAGAAAGCATCCCCGCTGTTGCCCCGGCGAGTAAATAAAGCGCCTCTTCTAGGCGGAGCCATACTGGTTTTTAGACCGTGAGTACTGTAAGTATTGTAGAATCCAGCTCATGAAAGCTTTCGGTTCAGCAGCCGGGCCTTTTACTACTTGCGGTTAACCAAACATGGACACCCACCGCTAGAAAGATTCCGCCAAGAAATTTTCTTCGGCGTTGCCACTTTCTCAAAGCGGATGGCAAAAGCTTGAACTCCTTTCTTCCCCTCGTGAATGCAACGTATTTAAGCGACCCCAGAGAGGAAAAGGAAGACAAGAAATATGTGGCAACGTTTTGGTCCAAAACCGCAGAAGGTTCCCTCTTTATGCTTGTGGTTTAGACTTTCACTTGGAGTGAAAGAAGGCTTTCATGATTTGAGCGACAGAATAACTTAATTGAGTGTCCTTTCTTCACATTGATCAATCCAAAACTCGACTCATAGTTGGCCTTAGTCTTATTTGTATCTCTAACATTATTCAGTCTTTTATTCACAGCAGCTCCCCAATCGCATCACAATGCTGGGTGGGCACCGTTATATATATTAATCAAACCTGGTGTCCGTGAACTGCATTAAATTAGGCTGACAATATTTTGATTTACTTAAACTGGGTTGCGGTGTAGCATTAACTTCATGTTTCCGAAACCGTGATGCTAACTGCAATAATAATAATTATACTGGGAACGACACTGAGAGGCGAACACATTCGAGTCTTGGTGCCTGCCATCCTTTATTTCTCGTCTTCCAGGGTTTTCATCACTTTCATTATGCAGATGATGAAATGATATCTTATGAAAACCCACGTTACTACCTTTAGAATGCATATCCCAGAAGGATGTTCGGTGAGGGCCCGAGGCTGTAGTTGCCACTCCAGCTTATGATAGCAAATTATTATTTTTTAATTAATTGTAAATTAAATTCAAGGTTAAAATCAATTTTACCTTAAAGTTAATCTATTACAAGTCATATATAAGTAAATATTAACTCATTCTTGTATCTACCGGGACAACTAACAAATCTGCTGGGACACCGGGTCAGAACTTGCAACAGGCCCTAGTTCGCTTTCCAAGCGCTGTTTATACGTAGTTCGTCAGATCGTTGCTGTGAATCGGGACAGAAATCATTCCTCTGGGAGTGGACAGTTTTGAATGGCCTAGAAGAAAAACTGTGTTCCATCGTTTATAATGAAAAAGAAAACATAAAATCTCATTGTTGGAACGTATTTCTGTGTAAAAATTTTGGAAATGTCTATAACGAAAATAATAATAATAATAATCTAACTTTTCTAACCTACTTCAGCAAATGTTAAAAAATGTAGAAGGGAGCAATTACTTCGAAGTATAGAGAAGAAATTGTAAATTTGTTTTAAAAAAGAATTTAAAAAATCGATATCTTGTCGAGGATCGAACCTGTGTCACATGGCCAGTCATCCGATGCTCTAAGCATTACACTACGGCAATTCCTTCGCTGTTGTTTATGCTTGAAGAAGTTCAGCACAACGCTAATAGATCATCTAGTAACGGGACGAGCGTTGGCAGAGTTTAGTTTATAGTAAAACGCTGCTATCACGCGATGGGACTTTAGGACACTAACACCACAGCGACAAAGCAACGAAACAAAATTCAAACAGTTCTCAAGTTGAACAAGTTTCCTCGCATAGCTGGTTGTTCGAACAAGCCACTTATGTTGTTACAGCAAGTTAGTTTAATGCTTGTTTATGAAGTGCAACACGATATTAAGTTCGACAAGATAAAAGCAAGTGACTGACAACCTTGATGCAATTAGGCATGCTATCTGGGGAGTTGGAATGTGCCTATGAAGTTACAATAAAATCAGATGGGTCAAGTTACCTCTGGGCTATACTACAGCGTATTATTGTTTCTCTGTAGGCACTTCTTTAACGAAATGAACGTCCTCAAATTTCTTGTTCCAGTGACCACAGAGGTATGATTTAGTAGCGAGTGGCACCGCATATGGTTCAGTCCACTCGCACTCTGCTTTGAAAACAAATCTTAGCGTGGTTCCGATCACACGTTAAAATATCCTGTCCTTAGAAACTATGTAGTCTTTTAGGACGCATCTCACAATCTAATTTACCTTTTTATCTTTAATGGTTTTGATAACTGATTATATATTTTGAACAAAATGAAAAGTGCATCTGTCATAATAAACTGTTTTTAAGTTCTAAAGGCCTGCCAGCCATCTAAAAACAAAATTCAAATTCAATTCTGAGTGCATGCAGAAATTAAAAAAAAAAAATTGTCCGAGAACAACATTTCTTTGACCAAAAGACGTTTGTATATAACCTCCCATAAGGGACAAGCGCCGCGGTGGCTCAATTGGTAGAGCGCTCACCTCTGGTGGCGCTAGGGTTCATCGGTTCGATCCCAGCTCATGCCATGTGGGCTTTGTGGTGGACAAACACAGTGTGCGTGGGTTTTCCCGTTGCTTCCACTTTCTTTATTCTACCAATTCATCCCATCATTATCCTTCCGGCCTGAGCCAAAGTTGCCTGAAGGCCTTAAAAACTAAATTCAAAATTCTCATATAAGGGACAATGCTTTTCCCGGTCTTCAAACCTGTTTTTTTCGAAACTAGATAAATGTTACTTATCAGGTTCTTGTGTGTACCCACAGAATTAATCTCTGTTGTCATTGTCATGTTGCTAGTCAAAACAACTGGCGCTGCTATGTATTTATATTCCATCACAAATGAAGTTTTATGGTAATTTAGCATTTGCATTCCACTAGCGTTGGTCAGCACTGTATGAATTACGAGGCAGTACTATTACGATGCGATATTAATAATAATCGGAAAGGCTCTTGATAGTATCAATAATACACGTTCATTTTTATAAAATAGATTGGCAACACTGACAACTGGGTTGCTTGGGAAAATTGACACCCAGAATTCTTCTGTCGAATAATGTTTATCCAATTTTGCTATAGATGGGTCTAACGGAATGGAAGGAATTTGAAAAACTGATTTTAAAAAAAAATGTTGGCAACACTGACTTACTGCACCAATCGAGACTTTCGGTGGCTTTGAGCTAGTCTAGCCAAGACCTTTCCAACGACAACCACCTCTCTACACATCTTGTTCCTGACACTTATTTTTTTGGATATGGACGAACGGGGTAAACAGGATTATAAAGTCCCTTTGTTAACTATTAAGGGATCTAAAATGTTATGTGCATTCATTGTCCATAAGTTACTGTCATCGACGCACAATTCTGAGGAATTTCAAAGTCAGTGTTTTGAATACATATGTAACGGCCTCCAGGCTCTTCGAACCTGGTATCCAATATATTTATTATAAGAGAGACTCATATGTATCATGCCACCACATTCAAAGGAACAATTTCCTCGTCGGGTATTGTTGGCTGTCATCGTTACGCAAATGTGTTACATGAACATTATTACGAAGAGCAGTAAGCTACATAAACAGGTAGTTTACAACACCTGTTATGCAACAAAACAGCAATAATTGTGTTTATAGCGCAAACACACTTCCGGGCAGACTCGTTAAATAACAGGGCACTTAAATTCCATGGGCCATCATCCTTCCCTCGAAGTCTGCTGACCCATGGAATTTTCAAGCGCCTCTCTTTCCAGAAAAGGGGAAAAGCGAACTGACAAAATAGAGAACGACTGTAGGACCGTCAGTGAGTCGCATCCTTTCGTTTAGAGATACAAGTTCGCTACAGTAATGTATACCTACAGACTTTATCCAGTAAACAGGCTAACAGAAGTTAGCTGCCATTTTGACTTCAACGAATCTGTCGGGTGAGTCGAAAACTCGACTACTTGTAACTTCCTTTCTTAAACATAAAACTAAACCCGTTTCTGAAACCTCTCGTTTTATTTCTTATGTTGATACATCCTTCGATTCCCAGTGTAAAGAACTAAGGCTCCTCAGGGAGCCTTACGCATATTTGCCATCCAAAAGAGAGAGAGAGAATTCACAGACTGGTTGTAGTTCTGTTTGAACAAATTGCTGGCCGTAGTCTTGACAACAGAGATCTGTGACGTCATAACTTAAATACTATATCTACCATAGTTCACCCTTTTTTTTCTTTTTTTTAATCTCAACTGGGGCAATTATTAAATAAAACATTTTACACTTTTCAAGTAATTCATTTACATTTATTTTTCAGAACATAAATAAATAAACATGAATAATGGCGATCAGTCTCCACAACATGTGTCAGAAGTGAACTAGTTCCTTTTTTCTTTTTACAATATATCAAGAACAGAATTGCTAAGATTTGTACAAAAACAAAGGACAAAATAAAAACTGAACATGGGAGGGAAAGAACAAAGGTAGACATGGTGACATTATTGAACAAAGATTTGACTAATATTTGTTTCTTAAGAACAAGACAGATATATATATATATTTTTTACAATAGTTTTGAAACTATAAATTTGAACAAACAAAGTGCACTAGTTTTTTTACTGGATTTTTTTTATCTTCTAGACACCAATGTAAAACACATTTTCTTTTGTAAAAGGTACTGCACTGTTTGATTCTGTATTTAATGCACGAAGGTATGAACATAAACCTTATAAGTCATGGTCACTTATTAAGATTTGGCAGTAATCAGTTAATGATATGAGGCTGCTGATATGTTGTTATTTTTTTTATCAGTTTAGGCATATTTTTATAAAGAAAGAATAAAAACTATTCCCAAAACTCTGTCTGAGCGTTACATCTCTGTCATGGAGTAATTTTTGAAGTTCTGTTTTCAACTAATTCTATTTCATGTGTATTCCTTCTGCTGTACTTTGGAGAGCTGAATTGGTATCTAAACCCAGGCATAAAAGCAAACAATGTTCACTTGATAATGGCTACAGACGTAGTCGAAACGTTGTTGTGTTGTGCTTTAAAAATGTATATTTAATACGCGAGTTAAATAATAAATTATTTTTAACATCGGGCCGTAAAATTTTAATTTTGATTTAATACTGTTAACGTTGTTTGTCCATTTTCGATTTAATCCAAAATTCATTTGAGATCACTCATCTAACTTTCAGATCTAACTCAGGTGTTTATGCTTGTTGTCACTGTGCGGTCCGTTTTTTTGTTTTTGTTTTAATTCATATCTTAATTCTTCACTTATGCACATAGTGGACTGGTCATATAATAGCACAACCTATACATAATACTATTTTTTTTATTTGCATAACTCAAGAATTAAAGATATAAATAAAAAAGGGCCACACAGCGAGAACAAGCGTGAAAATTGAGTTTGAGCTATAAGTTTGGTCCCCTTTGGATTAAACTGGAAGTGAACAAATGTGATTAACTGATACCTATTATGTACGGCTGCAGTTACAAACTTGATTTGTATTACAATCAAGCAGTCCAGTGGGTTACTGTATAGCTCAATGTGTGTATTTTGAGGCTTGTGGTTGATGAAATTCGTTATTTTTATATAGTGTATTCGTTAAGTCATGGTGAATGGAGTTTCCAAACGATCTATAAGGCACCAAACGCAAAAGTAACTCTTAAAGATTTTTCCTGTAGCGCTCGTTGGGGGCCTAGTGCCATAGACACACACAAGGAACTCCATGGTAAATTGATGGACCCTGTATCAGTTATTCATTCCAATATTCCGAGAAGTTTCATCGGGATTCACTTGTCTCGGTTTGGGATGGAAATTACAAACACCGAATGGAGCTATTTATAATATGCGAATAAAAGTCAGTAAATAGGTCGGGGAGAACAAGAAATTGCAATGAATATATTCGAAATGTGTCACTAGGTAGCAGCACAATCGTACTGTGTCAGTGATCAGCGCCACCCATTAAGAGCGTGTGAGTGAAGTGTGAAAATTGCTGAAGGAATAGAGGGCAGTGGGCGAAAGGTCTTCGTGCCAAGGACATTCAAAAGGATATGTGTCCTGTATATAGGCACGACAGCTCCAATAAATATTCCTACGCGCCAGATTATTCTGATTGAGCTGGTGCTTCGTAAAGTGAGTTTTTTCTTTATTTTATATTATTTCTGATTCTGTTCTGTGCTTAATTATCGGAATTATTATTTTAAAGTCTTAAAGAGAATGTTGTTGTCAAATGGACCTTGTATACAAGCAGTGATTTATCCACACATCCTAACACTCTATCAAATGTTTGTGTAGAAGTGGTTACAGAGAATATGATATAGCATCGATTTACCATACTAATTTCAGTCTGTAACCCCCTCTCCTAATTTTGAAGATCCTGAATAAGACTTTTACTTTCATTTTCCACAGCAACCCGGAAAACTGAAACCTATGAAACTCTTAATACTGTAGTTAAAGCTAGACAATAACAAGTCCGAGGAAACGACTCTGCAAGATATAGCTCGAGCAAGCAGAAAGACAATCTGTGGCAGTGTCATCTGCTAAATAAGTAAAGAATAAAATAAACCAATCGCGTCACTTAAGAACTTCACAACTTTGTGGGTAGACGACTAGAAAAGAAAGTGGCCTCTATAACAGTAGGTGAGATCAAGATTTGAGGGCGATGTGAGGATGAGGGTGAAGTGCAGACGTGAGAGTGTGAGGATAGGTGGAAGTATTGATAAGACGAAGTTCAGATGAGAGCGTGGTGAAGACGGGAGGATGAGGGCGAAGTGAATATGTGAAGCTAAGTGAGGATGAGGGTGAAGACGTGAGACTAAGTGAAGGTGAAGACGAAGTGCAGACGTGATAATGAGGACGAGGTGCAGACATGAGGATGAGGGTGAAAATGCATGAATGAGGGTGAAGTGCAAACATGAAGACGGTGAATGAGAAGCAAAGACATGTGAGTTACTGAGAATGACGGCAAAGTGGAGAATGAGGGTAAATATGGTTAAAGTGAAGTGCAGACGTGAGGGTAACAAGCGAGGACGTGAAGGAAAGGTTGAAGACCAAACATAAACATAAGGGTGACCCTAGATAAGGTTCAAGCGAAGGTGGATTAGCGTGAACTGAACATGGGGAGGGGACTGAGGAAGATCTAACAAAAATGAAGTCATTTTCCTATCATGATTGAATTTATTTATCAGTTATTTGTCTCATACTTATGGTCACAACAGGTACGTCCCTGAGAAATGGAAGGAAGGTAGCGGTCAGACCCTGTATTGTAGGGACCATCTCAGTATTAGCCTGGCAGAGAAAATTCTTAGAACCCATAATGTTTCCTTGATGAGCCGAAGTCGCTTCCTTTAAAACTAGACCACAGAGATTGGCTAACTGTTAAGCTATAACAGTTTGAACTAAGTTCACCTGAAAGAAAAAAAACTGATCAAAATATCATATAAAAGAGAAGTGTTGGCCGAAATGGAAACAAGTGTCATTCACGTTTACGTCACAGTTAGAACACAGAGATTTGTTTGCATTAAAGCTCATTTTTTAAAAATAAATAAATAAATAACTTCGCATCAAACAGAGTAGTACCTCTTCAAAAGTCTTTTAAAATTACCCATGTATCGCTTCATTTTTTTTTTCAATTTTTACATTAAACATCGTTAGGCATGATTTAGGAATGACCCTGTTGTGTTCTATTTAAAAAACAAACATACAGTATGTACAATAAAAGAAGAAGAGAATGAACGACAAGTAACGGAAAATGAAATATCCATACTACTGCACTCTCGGTACAAGCACGCACACACACGCACCACACAATGCAAATTTTTTAATACATCACCTATCTAAATACAGATCCAAGTCAAACTCAACACAGAAAAAAAAAGTTATATACAAATACATCTATGTGCAAGATTGGTCACTACTACTTTTTAAAAATAGTTGTTCCTTTTTCGCCTTTTTTTTTTCCTCCAATAAGAACTTAGGAACCACAAAACATACAAAGATTGAGTCCACCAGTTTATCATGTGGCAGATAGTAGATTTTTTTTTATCTTCAGATTCTTATTTTATACCATAAAATTACACCTCTTGACAATATAATACTTTTATGCCGTATCTCCAATATGGCAGTAAAGGACATAGAAATTTTTCCAGACAGCTTCCTTAATTCTTAGGAAGGTGTTTTTCTCATAGAGTATTTATTTCATGAGTACATCAAAAAAACTTTCTTTTTTTTTTTTTTTACAATAAAATTACTGTTATGACTACCAGGAATTAACACCTGCAATTCCTAGATTTGATTACTTTTAGTTCAAATCTGATTCAAGTCGTCTGAAACTCATCCTTTTAACATTCGATACAAAACTGGAATAACCGGACTTATCCTCCAATCACTTTTGGTGAGCATTTTACTGTTTACGATTATTTTCTTCACAGCTAGTAGCTTCATAGAACAAAAAAACTAAAAACTTAAAAAAGTTCAAACATCTGCTGTTGTAAAGGCTGCTGCAGGCTTGGAACTGTTGTCTTACCCACCCTATTCCTCAGATATGACCCTAATTAGTTATTTCTGTTTTAAAACTTGAAGGAAAAGCTCCATGGGGAAATATTTGTACCTGACGATTGTAATATCCCCTTTTCTCCTATCATTCTATCGACCCGAAAGTACTGGATGGCAGTGAGCCAGGCTGCCAAATTTTGATATTTCAGGAAGAAAAAAAAATAGATCTAGGATCCAAGCTCACTAACCAGCCAATATCTTCTTTGGAAGTATTCTAATATAGTACCTCACACACTCGTTAACCTCTGCAGTTATAATTAGGCCGCTCAATCTATCATTCTAATGGAAATACACTGCATCCCATGACCTAAATGACTTTGAATCCAATTAATCCCTGAAACCGAGTAACACTGACTCGCGGAAAGCAATATAAGAAAGAAAACAATCGCATATTCCAAATACTATTTTCTGCTCCAATAAATATAGGGAGTTCTCAAACTACGGCCTATAATGCTGAAAGCCCACAATAAAGAAAAATTGGAGAAAATAAGAATTAAAGCATTCAGGCTTGTATAAGAACAACGAACTCAGCTTAAGGCTGCTAAAACACTTTACCTAAGATGGTGTCGTTCGATAACGGACGTCGTGCACCCAAACTCAATGAAATTTCGTTTTCAGCGATTTCATTGGATTCTCTGCCATGTATAATCCTGGTTTCTTCATAATAGTCCAGTAAATTTACCATTGAACCAAATAAGCCACACAAAAGGGACCATATAACACCTGACGGATTAATATTCAAATTCTCACAAACACTGGGTATTCATAAAATATTACTTACGTAAATTAACGCAATTTCTGCAGAGCGTAAAGCACTATTTCTTACACTTTCGACAATGTGATCTAATACTCATAATTAAGACACACTCCAACATGCGACATATAGCACTTTTACCTGCATTTTAGATCACAGGCCGCCATTGAATTGTGGGGGTGGGACTGAAGCTGCAAGAGTGATTAAGTGTGTGTATCACCATCACTAACTTCTTGTCTTATTTGCAATAAAAGGTAAAGAAAACCACGCTTAACGTAAGGTATTATCCAAGACTGTACCTAGGCATAGAGGATTTTGCAGGTTCAGTAGAAAATACAACTTATCTCTATAATATTAACACAAGTATCACCATCCAAACTTTTCTAAATAACTACCGGTATTTTTTTTAAAAAGAGTTCTACCTGGCAACCTTGATAAAAGTCGTGTTCACAATATTTCACGTGATCCAACCAAGCGTCATCAAATGAATTAAAGAGAAATGTAAAAAAATTAACTATCATAGCATGATTTACAGGAAACTCAACGGAAGACTGCCCTTCTTGTAACTTGTGCCTATAATAGTTGTACGTTTTTTACCTTTATCCTTTAATTCACTTGATGACGCTTGGTTGGATCACGTGAAATGTGAACACGGCTTTTATCAAGGTTGCCAGGCACAACTTTTTTTTTTAAATGAATAGCTTATTAACAATAATTAAAATTTTGTAAATTATATCCAAGGTTGAAGTTCATTAACTTGAATCAGATTTGAATTAGCACAAAGGGTTCTACATCAATAATAGACAAAAATTTAAAGCAATTTCTTTTTAATTACAAGAGAAAGGGGAAAATATTAATCGTAAATATCTATTGGTCTCTCTGAATTACACTAGAATTACTGATAACTGGAAGAAAACTGGCATTGACAAATATGGAAGCCTAACAAGACATCACAGGACCTTTTTTTTTTACTAGAATTATTTTTAATTTTTTGCAGGTTTTTGTTTTTTTCTTTTTTGGGAATGTTTTAAAAACACTTAAAATCTACATACACAATTCAGCTCAAGCAAACTCACACTACAACTGCACTTCACTAGTATGCCTAATTAAAACACTACAACAAGTCCTCGCAATTCATATGAACTCAGAACAAACATCTCACAATATCATTTGCTTTAACCACTAATACAAGAAAAAAATATTACTCTGTCAATGAGAATGACAGGTGATATAATGAACACATTGTTTCTTGGTGTGTCACAGCCCAGGGCAGTACAAGACATTATATTTTTTACTACAACGCTTAGAAACAATGATTTATTTTTTTATTATTTGTTTTTTTTTTCAGAGAAAGCTCTAAGACGACAGCATCGGAAATAGTTTTGTAAAGGGGGGGAGGGATGGATCAGGAGTAGAATTAGTCAACTATATACACATTGTTACATGTCAGCTATAGTTTATCGGTGGTGAAATCAGTAATACACAATCAATGGTACATCCAGCTTGTCTATATACTTAGATGAAGACGCATCTTGTTTTTCATTAACTATTCTTAACTAAACATAATTAATTTCATTCTTTATAATTTTTTTTTAGTTATTCATGAGTTGCATTCAATTTGTAGGGGAAATATTGGTATTTGCCTCTGCAAAAAAACTTCTCCGGTTCTGTTTTACCGAGACATTTCCCTAGCTTGGGATATGAAGAGACATAAAATACAGTATTCTACATGTCTCAGTAATTTGTTTTTTCCTCTCTGGAAATGGTACACATCGAACACTTGTTATAACGTAACAGAATTGGTAAAAGCATCTACTTCGTAAATACCCAGGCCTGAGCCAAAGTTGCCTAAAGGTCATAAATACAAAAATTCAAATTCGTAAATACCAGTATTACTAGCTTCAATGTCCGCAACAAAAATAAATTTGAAACACCTCTCCAGTAAAATGTTGCTTAAACCGGGTTTACAATATTTCTTAAAGTACTCTTGAGCTTCATCATGTGTTATTAGGCAGTAGGAAATCTTTCACTGGAGAACTTAAAGCTGTAACACTCTTAGCACACTACATCCAAGTAAAGACAAATTTTCTGCTCTTAACTTTCGTTCGGATTACAATTAATGTAATAGCTACGGATGCAAACCACAACACAACTTTCTTAATACGAAAATTGAGTAGAATTGTACTTATTTAGATACATGATCAATAATTTTGATGATGCCACATAGTTTTAACCAGGGAACAGCACAAAGTGTTCTCTTCTATTAAATTACGAACGTAATTGGCGGTAGTTTTACGTGACGCCACAAGATGGCATCACGGTTTGGTTTTCTTCTATTCAACTAGTCATAGTGCTTATCAAATAAACGACATATAAAAGTTTTAGACTGAAACTGCTTCCTCAGTTAAGAGGTTAATGTGATAATAGTCTTACATGTTCTCTTTCACCCTTCCATGGACTCACAGTAGTTTTCAAAGGTAATACCAGATTTATCCTTGCGACTGTAAACAACTGATGCAACTCGATATGATCAAAGTGATATAATCAGACGAATATTTAGTACAATATCCAGCTAGTTTCTTTCTGGATACCAATTCTATTTATATAACTATTCGTTACTGAAAATGAGCTAATGACTAACAAATCTATTTACTGAGAGGAGAGGTTCAATTTTAAGTTTATGTGCTGTATGACTACATATAGCAAAGGAATTACTTTTGGTTGTCTTATGAAAAAGTAAATAATTGGTGTAGGTAAAGAACCCTGAACGTGATCGTATGTATAGACAAATTTAAGAAAAGAAACTCAAGAGTAATTTTCAACTGATTCGAACTTATCTCGGTTCAGCAGTAACTAAATCCTACAATTTTCGAAAAAAAAATGATTAGCTGAACTTCTGCCTGAATTGTTTTCTTTTAATGTATGGTTAAAAAAAAATACTTTTTTTATGGACAAAGAATATAAATATCGCAATTTAAGCTTGTTTTTTCTCATCTTCCATTTACGCTACGTTATCTAATACAATCATTTTCCGTTGGTAGGCAAAAGGACATCGTAAACTGTTAAAACGATATACATATACACTGATTAGATCGTGCAAAATGTGCTTTCAAATTCAGGGTTTACGTTATTTCTGAACCAAAAGTAATACGGTCAACATTAAGATCACTAAACCAGATATTTCTATTTAGGAACTCTGATGCTTATAATATATTTCTGACTTAAAAGATATTGCCAATTTTTTTTTGTGAAGTCAATTCCTAAACAGACTACTTAAATTTCAGAAAACATTTCAAAACATTATAGATAGGTTTCACTTTCGATTGAAATTGATGCACAAGTCATCTATACTTCATCCACGTTAAGTTTGTTCCAATTTTTCAGTACAAGGCCAATTATTTTATTTGTTATGTGTTAGATTAAGTTACTAATGCATTCCAATGCCATTGGGCAACTACTTAATCATTTCATGTATGCATTATATATGTTGAATCAAATGTTTACATGTAATAGGGAGCCTTGCACTAAATTAGTGCTTAAATCGAATGTGAATGAAGTATAGAGCCCAACTGTTGACTACTTACTAGCTGTTGTTGTTAGTTTTCTGCCCTTAAATACATCTCACTTGCATATCTATAATTTCTACACTTATTTGGTACAATGGGTCAACAACAGCTCTCCTTCAGTTGTTAATAATGTTGAGTTTCATTCTAAATATGTAAGATAAATCTTATGTAAACAACCGTATTACGACGTTACTGTAATAATGTGCGTCTTCATCTAAAGTACATATATATACTTAAAAGAAACCTCTTCTTCACTCCATTAGAAGATACTTTTCCATTTGTCGTGGCAATCCTAACTGCTGTGCTCCAGGCATAATTCGTCTTGATCCTAAAGATTTTCGCACTGCTCTCCAGCACATATACTGGAGATCATGAGGTTGTGTCCAATACTTCATCATACTAAGCTTCAATTGATAAAACACTGGACCTAGCACTTTGTAGCACTTCACATGTCGAAACATTGTTCTGAGTACATGACTATGCATTCGCTTGGGACATTCACCCATGATTTGGGACAACAAAGCAAGTGTCTCCGAACAATTCTCCACTTTCCTTCGGCAAATCACTGCCCTCAAAAACCACGTAAATGCAGACTGATCCCTGTCACCTTCTCCCGCATTCCAGACCGATGCACCATAGTTCAAGAGGAGTCGTGTGAGGGAGATACTATCGTCGAGGTAATTAACACTATAGGTTAGTAAACTACGTCCTTCGGCGTTCACTGCATTCGGATTGCTCCCTGCTTCCAGTAATAAACGACTAAGCTCTGTAGCTTTATCAAATGCACCTCCTTTAAGTAAGTTCTTCGCATAAAGAAGTGGAGTATTACCCTCATTATCCGGGATTGACAGTTCAACTTTTAAACTGATCAATATTTTCACAGCTTCTATAAGATTGTCCCAATTGTTGACAGCATCACCTGAAAAAATAAACAATGAAGAAAAATAATTAACCTAGGATTCATATAAACTAATTGTCTTATAATTTTAGCTTGATTTAACTATATTAGGCTAATTCAAATAGACACTGGCACGAGGAAGGGGGCTACTTTTTTTTTATATATACGTATGTGGTACATGAGTGTTGATTGTAAACCTCGTGGACTATTTTTTAATTATATATGTTGTACATATGACGTTTTGCTACGATATTACGCAACATGATCGTGAGAATTACAACTCTCGAGACAGATGAATACAGGAAAGAAAAATATGTACAGAAAAGTGATGAGTAGAATAGATAGATAGAAAATAAGAATTTAACGTACACAGAGTGCCATGTTTTTGTCGTTGCAATGTTGCCAAGAGCTAAGAGGGAGAAAATGATACTGTGTTTTAATTCCCATAATTATGTTGTGTGATATCGTAACAAAACGTTATATGTGCAGCATAAATAAAGAGTATTTTAGCTAGTCCACAAGGCCTACAGTCAACACTCATGTAACTAGCACACATTGGCTAGTTTTCATGACACATCCTATAATTACATCCAACACATTTAAACACTAACAAAAAAACACTTTAAAATTGCATAAATAAAGAGAAAAAAAAACTTCTTTTAAGAAAATGAAAGAAAAATCCTTGAATCTTACTATTCAATTTTGATATTGAAATTCCGACAAAAAATAAAACCTTCTAAGATTTTAGTAATTACAGTTGAGAAAAATACTCGATGAAGTTCCGAAACACCATATGTATTATTACTTGCTCAAACAGAGGATAATGACAAAATACAGTGTTATTAATAATAATAATAATATCGTCTTGTAACAATTTTGTATTACCTTTATTCACCCGAATATAAGACGGCCTCACATATAAGACGAACCTAAATTTCTGAACGTGTCCCGCTTTACATATGCTAAATCAGTCTGTTGGGGACATTTTCAGAAGGATATTTTAAAGACGAAAGCATCGTTTTATATTCGGGCCGATACAATAATAACATGGAGTAGCAACCATACAATATCGTTAACTTGTTGATAAACTTGTCTGAGGAAATTCGTAAAAAGACAATTTTACGAATTTTGCATTAGATCAATGACTCGCTATTATTAATTAATAACTAGTACAATATATTACATTCTCTCCACGAGATTTGCTAGATACTTGTTTCGCCTGATAATGTAGCCAATGGCCAATAAATGACAGTGAAGTTAGGCTTTGGATCATTTGGATACAGCGAAATTTAACATATAATTACTTTGCCCATATCAACATAAGAAGGTTGCGCTAATAACACCTTCCAGGTAAACTTACAAAATACATTAAATTTGACTTTAGTAGTGTTTCTCCAAATTGTTCCCTTTTTTAGTTTCTCAGTAAACTGTCTCCTGCACTGAAGGTAACAAGTATGTGCGGTAAACTTAAAAAAGCTATTTTTTTAGAATGAAACATTTAAAGTCATTCTGAAATGACTGGGGCAATGCCCCCCCAACCCCCTATAAATCCGACCATGTGAGTAACTAAAAAGATTATAAAGTCAGCTTAAACCAGTTTTCGCTACTTCTTTCCCTCCTGCCACACTCGCTAATTGGTGGTCTCTCTCTCTCTCCTTCAAGCCTAATCATTCCTAA
>JAGDQP010011316.1:1191-42825 GCA_022664845.1 Lepisma saccharinum
CCCCTATCTCCTTTATTTGACTAGCCCAAAAGCTGAAAGTGGCTAGCTCAACCAGCCCAAAATGAGTTCTACCCAGCCCAAGTGAAATCTCGGCTAGCCCAAACATTTGGGCGGCTAGCGTGAAGTTAGCCCCCCAAACTTTGGACACCCCTATCTCCTTTATTTGACTGGCCCAAAAGCTAAAAGTTGCTAGCCCAACCAGCCCAAAATGAGTACTACCTGGGCCAAGGAAAATCTCGGCTAGCCCAAACATTTGGGGGGCTAGCGTGAAGTTAGCCCCCCAAACTTTGGACACGCCTATCTCCTTTATTTGACTAGCCCAAAAGCTAAAAGTGGCTAGCCCAACCAGCCCAAATTGAGTACTAACTGGCCCAAGGAAAATCTCGGCTGGCCCAAATATTTGGGGGGCCAACTTCACACACGCGAAATGATTTTGTTGAAGGCTAAACTATGAACAAAACATGAAAAAAGAAAGATTAACCATGATATGCTAAACTTTAGTATGTCTCGTGTTAATTAATTGTTAGATTAGATAAAGATAATTAGCACAAGATTCACAACGATTAGATTACTTTGCACCAATTTCATGCAACTGAAGAAGTACACAACTTGAACCATACTCGCAACTAAGATAAAGAATGATTTGACATAAAGATGATCTTCATTAAAGTTGAATGTTTGCTTCTAGAAAAACCACTCATAGAAGACTGCTTTACGTTTTAATACCGTTATTTGTTGTCGATTTTATAAATACACGGTCACACAAATGCTATTAAACCAACTGATTCAGATTTGTCACTCGTTCACTTGAAATCACTGTTTTGATATTAAGATCAGATTTGTCATTTAAATACAATCGTTCGTTCACTTGATTCCAACTTGTTCACTAGAATTACTTGCTTGAAGATTCGATTATTAATAGTAGATAATCGTTTTTGAAAACCTTTGATAGGAGTAGGTAAAATGATAGTTGATTAGAAATAAATGTTCAGTACCTTTTTGATAACGATTCCGCACAGAATTAAAGACAAATGTTTTCATAGAATTGTTGCCTGTTCTTTCTTCCTTCATAGCGTATAAAGTTGCGTAGAATTGAGCTTAAGATAATTCCATAATTATGAAAGTTCCCAATAAGCAATAACGTTTACCATGTCTACCATAGCTAAGATTATATTCTATTTTCAAGTTTTGCAAATGATTCATGGCTTCTTTGAAAAATCCTGTAACGATAAAACTCCACCAAATTAGACTGTTGTTCTTTAACATGTTTATTTATATGCTTATGAGACATACCTTTCCTTGATCATCAATCCAGCGAAAAAGATAATCACAAGATAAGTTGTCTTTGTTTGAAGCTTCCATTTTCGTTTCTTTTCTGGATTTCTTCCCATTAAAACTTTAAATATTCGATGACATGTCATTTATTAACTATTTTAGACCCAGAATCATTTTGTAAGTCATGTTGATGTAACGGGATGCTATTCCGTTCCATAGCTTATTATATTCCATTCAGTTTCTGTCGTGACTTTTGCCGTTCATCGAAAAGAGTATTAGCCTACTATTTTGACCTCCAGGTTGTTATTACTATCTTGACCTTCTTCTACCCTGTTTTCAAGAAAAAGGGCAAGATTTTTTTATCAGCTCGACGCGCAGGGCTGGGCAGCCATTTTGGCAACTTCCGGAGCACACTTGAAAACACTTCCGGTAGGAATAGCCCACTCTCGCTTATCCTGAACGATAAATACCAGCGAGAAGCGCTCAACCCTGCAGCTCCAGTTTGGTCTTGTGGTCAAGGCGTTGGAAAGCTAATCGAAGGGTCCAGGGTTCAAACCCTGGCGTCAACTTTTTACATATTTTTTTAAAAGAAAATTAAAGTTTTTTCGTTTTTTATGTAAATACACAAAAATAAATTTAATAAAAGTTGTGATTTATAATTTTAAAAGATGCCACTAAAAGCTAGGATGTATATAAACCCATCAGGGCAGGATGCACACCGAGCGATAACGAGGTGTGCAAGGGGGGAATTGTGCGTCCGAAGGGAGCTGGGCGGCGTTAGCCGCGGGGGGGCGCAGCCCCCTGTTAGCGGTGGGCATACGCAAAAGTACTGTTTACTCAAAAGTTCTTTTTAGGCAAAAGTTCTGTGCCGTACCGGAAGTGTTTTCAAGTGTGCTCCGGAAGTTGCCAAAATGGCTGCCCAGCCCTGCGCGTCGATCTGAAAAAAAAATATTGCAAGAAAAGGTGTGTATTTTCGTTGTTCTTTTGTTACTCTACCCTGGCGCAGGAATTATTTCTTCTCAAACCATTTTCGATGTACTCTTGGATGCTACGAATCATCTAATTGATTGATCTGTGTCATATCTTATTATTGGACTAAATAGGATATGTGGTGAGTTATTATTGGTAAAATTTTCCCGCCAGAATAGAGCCATGTTCTTTAATAATTATAAAGTTTTACAAATATTAAGTTCTAAAAATTTTGTTTAGAACTTGCGTTTACTTTACCTTTTGGTTCTTTCTCGTAAATGAGAAAATTGGAAGTATTCTTGACTGTCAGGAGGATCTGTCAAGTCCGAAATTGACTTCCGGCGGATGTTTGGTTTTTGGTAGTTGGAGGTGGACGAAATAGGAAGATGTCATATGGAAGGAGGCCAACTAACTGTCAAAAATAAATCTTAATTTCAATAGTAAAAGTGAAATGATTATATCAGTTGCCTTGCAGGGTAAGAAAAGTATGGTTCGCGGTATTGACGAACTAACTTTCCGTGTTCACCAAAACAAGTTTAGCTGGGGAAATTAAATTTCCAAATTGTTGCGATTTACCTTCCTGCCTATGAACTGCTTCTACGAAGTGTTGCTGTGAAAGATATCTTTAAGTCTTCATTTCTTATCAGTGAAAAATCAAAACTTCAATCTTTACGAGTGATAAACTTTTCGTTAAATTTCTTGATTTGGAAATTTTGTTGAACTTTTAGTAACTTCGATATGTCTTTTACACGCTGTAAAAATTTCAATTTAGTACAAGGTATTCTTTCTAAAGTGCAAAGCTAAACTGGTAGCGGCGGGTATGGGTTAGCTATAGCTTTCTCGTCATTGTGCAATTGGGTGGCCAGGGACTGGAAATCATTTCTCCCCTTGTATCCGTTTTAAGAACATCTTCTCTTTCTCGTTTAGATTATTTAGTTGGTTATAATGTTTACTTTCAGAACTTCAATTTTAGTTCATTATGCTCACTAACGATATGCCAGGAGTGTGTTTGGCTGTTGCACTCCGTAGTCGATGGGTTTTGCGTATTTTCGTTTCGACTGAAAATTTATTCCGAATATTTTAACAAACGCTATGTCAGCTTTCCTATCTAACAAAAAATTGTTCAATTCAAGGGCCAAAGTTTAATAGATGTCTCGAGTAAGATCTCATAATAAGAACATAATATTTTGATTTTCTTTTGTAACTCAGCTCAGTAGATTTCGATCCACCTTTGCACTTAGAAATTACAGTCTTGCTGAAGCATTATGTATATTAATTGTGAAGCTAATTTGAAAAGTGTTTTACATGGAGTATGGCCCTATCATTTGCTTGTAATTTAATGTTTCTAAAAAAATGTAGCTTGTTTGAGCTTTTGTTTAAAAATCTATAGTAAATGCTTTAAAGTGAGTGAACAGAAATTAAATTATAAACATTCGAAACTACATTTTTGTTTGAAAGATTTATATCTGAGCTTGTATTTAACGCGTTACTTAAAAATGTGTCCGTAGGATAAGAAACATATGAAAATGTTGAAATTTCAATAGCAGATACTTACAATTGGACTGACATAAGAAAATTTCAAACACTTTTTTCCCCTCCGAAATTTGTATTGATTTTGTTGGACAACTCTCTGTGTATCTAAATAGCTGAATAGTGACTCTCATGTGTTCGTTTCTTACAGAGAAAATGTACACATTGTTTGTCACATGCTGCTCCGCATCTTATTAAACAAAATTGTGTTCTTTATGAAAAATAAATATTCCAACAAAAGGGTATTCTATCAGCTTTCATTTAAAAGCTTAATATTTACAATATTAAATTGAAACTTGGAAATTAAGTACGTTGAATGAGGTAATAAATTATGCAAGAACTTTCGTTTACTTCAGTACAAGACTTAGAGCTTTATGAAGGTTTAAGATTTTACATTGCTCAAATTTTCAAGCTAACGCCAGTATATCAAATTTCAAATATATTTCCGTGTTTTTTTCTCTTTCGTCTCCAGTCGGACTTAACCGTATCGTGTTCGAAATATTTTGTTGTCGTTTAAACTACAGTAAACCCTAAACGTCGTGAGACAAATCGAAGTCCTTCACCAAAAATCGGTTGGTATAGGTTTAGTATTTGGTTTTGTGTTTTTATTCGCTTGTTCGTTGCTCCGTGGTGGTGAAACTTAGAGCTCAGTGGAACATTGTTTTTACTCATAGCGGTCGATATGGGATAGTTATCGGCGTTGAAGTATTTCGTTTCACCAAAGCATGTGGTATGTGTACTCAGGTAGGTTCCGCAGTACACATGGAGGATGTTCATTGACTTTTCTTCCTGGTGAAGAATGGCGAATGTCAACGACTGGAAGCTCAGGCTCTGGGCTTACTATAGTTCATGTTCGCTCTTTTTCCGGTACGCGTGTTCCTTCTACGTTTCGGTATTCTTGCGCAGGTTCTGAAGTCGTGGTGTGTTGGTTTGTTCTTTTAGCAGTTTTGTGCTAGTCTAGAGTTTAGGGTAAGCTCTAGTTTACTGACTCCACCTCGGGTTCGGGTTTTCTTGTGTTTTGCTGCTCAACCGAGTTTCTTTCCTCAAGTGGGTTGCTCCGATGTTCTCATCTGGTGGGTTGGCGTGTGAGTTTCACCCCCTCCTTTTGGGTTTTCGTTCAGTGTTTTCTCTCTTTCTCCTCGTGTCTTCGACCGGAGTTTGCGCTCTGTGCTTGCCGTTTCGTATCGAAGGGTGTTGTTTTACCCTTCTTTAGGGGAAACCTCAGTCCAGCTTTGTTTAAGCTATTGGCTGTTCTGTTTCGGTCCAGCTCCGCCCATTCTCTCTCTCTCTTGTGTTGAGGATGTTTCATTGACGTTTTCCAATTTCAACCATAACTTCATAAGATTTTGAAATTAGCGTACTGTTTAATATTGCTTTATTGGTATCCACCAAATCCTTTAATTTTGTCGACAGTAGATCTAATGTAATCATTAATTTGTGAAATGGTCGTTGATTTTCTGTCATTACTGTTACTAAGTCTTTAACCTTATTATTTTGTACATTTGTGTTATTAAAAAGTTGCACCTGATGATAATCTATTATTGATGTCTGAGTATCTATATCTTTCATTATCTTCGAACTCTAGGCATCGAAACTATTTTTCCAGATTGGTCGTTTCATAAGTCACCAATTTGGAAAAATAGTTTCAATGTCTTCCAGTCCGATAATAGTGTTTTTCATCTTGGTGGTAATAACAAAAAATTCTAAGTTAAGCTTAACCACAGCAAAAACTATTGGTATAGTTAGCTATTATATAACTGTAATTTCTGTATTGTTTAACATCTTTTATGATTGATACATCGGAGCTAAGCTATTCATCTCCCTTAACATTAAAACAGTGGATAATGACATAAGATTTTTGACAAGTCAGTGTTTACTAAACAATTCATAGTATTTTCTTTAAACTTTAATTCTAGTTTAGTTTTCTGGATGCTTTGATCTGAATTTTCTGTAGAATCGATAGATTTGATAAGACAAATGTCATTAAATAGATGAATGGTTTCTTACTTTTCTTGTTGAGATGTTGACTGCGTGGCGGTCTCAACAAATTCTAAATAAGGTATAATTTCAGTTCTGTTGTTAATGACGAAGATGGAAAAAGTGTTGTTTATTTTGTTCCGTCGTGAATAAGATAGTACTGTTTGCTTCTGTTCAATCGTTTTGCGTTCACACTCAATGTTAAATGATGTCCTGACCAAATTCTGATGTGGAATCGTGTTGACTGATGTTTCAGTCTTTCCCTTTTGAAGCATTCTAAATTCTGTCATTCTTTTGGCGAAGCATATTTTCACGATGTGCCCAATTTTGAAACTAAAGTTACAGTTGAGGTTATTGATGAAACACCTATCATATGTTTGTTGATTTGAATGAAAACCACCACACTTCAAACAAATTCTTCTAAATTTGTTCTTGATTCTTTGAGGATTCTTCTCAAACCTGTTAACATGTTGATAAGTGTAACTCCGACGGAGGGCGCAGGAATTCCAGAACGACTGCGCCAAAAATGTGCTAAGTTTATAGATCCATATAAACATAATATTTAACATATTAAATAAATGTAATTCTTAAAAGCAGGTAAAAGAATAATTCTAAGTTTAACTATAGTCAATCTCACATTAAGTTCAGTACGTGCAGAATTCATTTCGCATGTAATATACAGTATCTATAGACGAATGTAGTATAGCAGATTTGCGTAAACATGATTCAAACTATAATCAGAAGTCACAAATAAAATATACTAGATGTGAAGAACAGCGAGAAGGTTTATTCAAAATAAAATCGACAAACATCCCGAGAATATACATTACGTAGATTCAGATACTCGAGAACCATTTGTAAAAAGAGCTAGAAGGCTTCTGATTATAGTTTGAATCATGTTTATGCAAATCTGCTATACTCCATTCGTCTATAGATACTTATATTACAGGCGAAATGAAATACACGTACTGAACTTAATGTGGGATCGACTATAGTTAAACTTAGAATTATCCTTTTACCTACTTTTAAGAATTACATTTATGTAATATGTTAAGTATTATCTTTAGATGGATCTATAAACTTAGCATATTTTTGAGGCAGTCGTTCTGGAATCCCTGCGCCCTCCGTGGGAGTTACACTAATCAACATGTTAATGGGCTCATATGAATCAATGGTTGCTAAGTAAACAAACTATAAACCAATGGCTGATCTTGTAGTTTCACGTATAGGAAAAACACTGCATAGCAACCGAGCCAATCAAATATCGGTTTACAAACATAAATATTCAGCCAATGATATTAGCCCAAACATAACATTAAGAAAAATCCGTGTTAAACAAATCTTTTTGCTAAAAGTTACGTTTGTTTATTGATACGAGAAACAAAACAACTGCCTAATTAAGAAAAGAAATAAAGCCAGAGTAGCTAAATCATTTGAAAATGAAGATTTTATAACTATACATGATAATCATACTTCGTTTACTTATCACTACATAACTCTGAAGTTAAATAAAATAAAATAAAATAAAATAAAACTTTACGGAATGAAACACAGAGTCCTAGAAGGATATACTTATGTTTGTGTCTTGTATTCTTATCCTGAGAATCCATATCGACTCAAAATCCATCCACAGAACCTTTCTTCCTCTTGAGCCAATCATGTTGCTGAGATCGTTCATTTTCTAAAAGTAAACTGTTTAAGCGCTGTGATTGGTCGAATTTTGTTAACCAACTTGTTAACTACCAGATATGAATATATACTGGACGATCCTGAGAATAATTGTTATCTGTTGAAATTGAGACGACAGTATGGACGTTGAGCTATCAACTACGAAGAAAGGCACACCATGCATAATAATGGGAGGTTATAGATATCGTCGTTTCCGTCAAGGGAGAGAATGATCAATATGGAGGTAAGTTAAAATAGCCTTACTAAATTGGTGAGAGCAGAAATCTTTGTTCTTCTTAAACTGGTTTGTGAACAATTTTCATTTCTACAGATTATGTTGACCTTTATAATGTCTCGAGTTTAACTGTTGCTTAGAGTCCCACTATACTTGCTATGGTAAGGTAATGAAGCAGTGGATGTAAACTCTAAGATTTCGGACGTTTTCTGTTTTGAGTACATTTTCATATAAAGGTAGTGGGGTTAGTCGATAGACCTTTTGATGAGGTATCTCCTCAGAGGTTTGCATTTTTATTCATAGTTTCTATTGCTCCATCTACTAATGATTGATTACTTACGCCAAACCATTATGTTTGCAGATGTACCTTTGAAAAATGGTAGGCTACAGTTTAAACCAGAAATATAATTCTGGTTTGATAAAGGTAAAAGATAAAATTAATTTTGGGGCAGTAACAGCCGTATGGTTTACGTCCGTCCCGATACGGGAAAACCCCTTAACTTTGTCTTAGCTGTTAAGGAATAATAAAAAAAAAGATCAAAACTGAAGAGGTAGAGGGTCTCCAGCAAAAGTAATTAAAAACTGTCTGATATATAGGCCAGAAGCATTCTGGTTTGAGAAAGGAGATACATTAATATAGAAATAGCGTATAGAAATAGTAAAGTGTTATCTGAAATGAGAACTCAAAGTTAGTTTCTAGCAGTTCTGCAATCAACATATTATTTTTTAGTTGAGCTATGTACTGTTTAACAGGAAATCAATGATTTGCAAATTAGTTACAATTAATCGCTTTAGCTCGTTCTAAGTGCACTGGAATTAAGAAAACAGTGATATGATGTGATAGTCATGATTACCTTTTCTTTTCAGATACCCATCAGTTATGTGGGCTTGTGAACCATCTCCACTACCTAGGACAACAAATGGACCAAAATCTTTCCACCGTCACTACAACAGTCATTTTCATTCTAGTGCACTCGATGTCCATGAGGTAGTATCAGTGCTGCTTGGAATACAATACGAAACATGTTTGAAGATGGTTTCGATAAGAAAAGGTGATTCGAAACCACACAAAAAATAAGTTCAAAGGAAGGAACAAATGATGAAATTTTACAGGTACTTCCAAAACTCCACAAACTGCGAAGTTTCAAGAATGAAATATCTTAAAGTTGTAGGACACAAGTTTCAAGGACGAAAGTTGTAAAACTTGAATTTTGTGTATCTTAGCAGATATGTAATATAGTAAATAGTAGCTTAAAAAACTGTTGTTTTTTTCTTTTATATCTTTCATATTTACCCTTATTCTTCAAGGAATTGAAACTCAGTGTGCAATTTCATAATTTGCTTAATTATGATTATCTTGAGATTTGTCAATGACGCATCTAAAAACTGTGCACAACTTCACCATTTTATATTTTTCTGACCTGTTGTCAATCAACTACAGATTATCATAGATCTTTAGGGGATGTGCGCAATCGAAGTGCACCGCCTCGAATCAATCTCCAACACATATTGTTGAAAGACAACAGGAAAAAGTTTGGCATTGATAACTCACTGCTTATATAACGTTTAATCATATTTTAAACTATAGTATAACATATTAAATAAAATGTATCTGAAGGAAACTAATTCTCATAAAACTCTATCTATTATAAACAAAAGCATTAAATTAATATTATCGATATTCATAAAAAAAGCTTTTAGTCTCGATCGAGACGAGAGTCTCGGGAGGTAAGTCTTGGTCTCGTCTCGACTCTCGAGGGGTAAGTCTCGGTCTTGGTATCGTCTCGAGTAAGTCGATGCATAGTGTTTCAGGTCGATTCCTAGACCTTACTCTCGGTCTTGGTATCGAATTGGAGACGAGACCAAGAGCAGTCTCGGTACCATACCTTAAAATGAGACCACAGCAGAGATACATTCAAACAAAATTCAAATAAATGTCAAGGTTCGCAAGTTTGTTTCATGCTCATTTATTGCGTTCAACACAATATCAAGTTTGACAAGCTCAAAGCAAGTAACTTACAACTTTGTTGCAAGTTGGTATGCTATATGGGTTCAGATAGATGTGTGACAATAACAATTTGGAATATTGGATGGGAATGCTTTACTTGTAAATAATATACAAACACATTAGGAGACCATTTTGTCCATGCTTTTTTTATATTTGCTAGAGCTGGCAATATATTGTTACTGATGTTTGTTTCCGCGCCAAGAGACTGTTAATGCAGCATATCGCTGTTAATATGTTAGGTGAGCAAATGGGACAGAGAAACAGGTAGAATATTGCGACAAATGTATATCTACGAAAGTATTAGCTAAACAAAGTGGTAAGAGCGCCATTTGACTGGAATTCACAGTTAGGGAAATACTGTATTTTCTACTTGGCATTTTAGAAACACATTCGCTCATTAGTTACAATATGATTTGAAGAGCACACGGAAAGAAAGGTTATGTGTACTTTTAAGCAAAGATTATACACCCTTTACAGAGTAAGTGTAAAAATTCAAAGATTTAATCTTAAAACGGTAAAGGTACGAAAGTAAATTTGAAAGTTGCCTGAAATTTATTTTACAGTTTCTTTTTAAAGTAATCAACTTGGGCAGGGACGCACTGGTAGCCAAAGCGTCCACCTTGGAAATTAAAAAGGATCCATTCACTGGTAACGAAAGGGCCGAATGTAGTAATAGGACTCTGAGATTATACATCAGCACTGTCTTTAACTTATTCATAACAAGTCTTGAGGGCCAAAATTGCTAATTTTGGAAGATCGACAATACCTTAACGTTACCAGTAGTAACAAAAGTGAATTAAATGGTCTTCTTCACGCTTCGAAACCAAAAGTCGTAGCGGGAGCCCACTCTGAAGTTCTCGGGTTCCCAGCCGGACCAGTTCGCCCCTGCACTTGGGTACAAAGTTTGAATTAAAACACTAACTTATTATAATAACAATAATAGAAAAACTGGCCAATGGTGCTTACAGGGAAAAGTGGGGAAAATGCAGGAAAAGCAGGGGCTCCTTGTTATTATTCAAAACGTAATACAGAACATTATCTATTCTTGAATTGTCCTGTCATTAATATTATACATATTCTGACCGCGTCCTAAATGCACCCTTCGTCTTTTGTTCCTTTCCTACCAGAAATTCAGCCATCTTAAAGACAGCAATAACTTATTACCGGGTTATCCCATAAGTAATGTCGTAAATGCGATGTTCTCTGAAACGACGCCATCTAAGTAAACGGTACGTGCCATACCTGGGTCATATACTTGATGTGCAGCAGTGTGGGAAAGGAGAACGGTCTACTCCACGTTTTGGAAGTGTGGCTTGTGTTTGATCATGCCAGTGTCGGAGGACAAAAATACGGCATCTCATGCTGTATGAATTTCACCAGGGGTATCCAGCCAGTACAGCGGCTCGAAACATAAATGCCATATATGAGCAGGGTGCTGTGCGAAAGTGCCAGAGGTGGTTCCAGAGGTTTCGGTCTGGAAACACCAGCCTCACCGATAAGCCACGAGAATGGAGACCTGTGCAGATGACAACGATGCCCTGCGAGCAGCGGTGGAGGCAAATCCAGTGCAAACTGTTGAAGAACTAGCCAGCGAACTCCATGTCACCCATTCAATCGTTCATCGTCATCTGTAGGACCTTGCGTACGTGTCGAAACTCGGAAAATGGGTACCCCATACGTTAACGCCTCAACAGAAGCAGCAACGAGTTGACAGATGCAGTTCCCTGCTCACCCGTCACAGACGTGAGCCATTGCTGGACAGAATGGTGACATGGGATGAAAAGTGGGTCCTCTACCATAACATTACACGCAAATGGCAGTGGGCACCTAATAGCGGGCCGCAGGAACTGTGCCAAAGTAGGATCTTAACCCCTGGAAAGTGATGTGGAGTGTTTGGTGGGATATCTGAGGGATAATCATTTTGAGCTCTTGAAACGTAAAACGACCATCAATGTAGTCTACTCTCAGCAGCTTGAACGTCTACAGACTACATTGTTGGAGAAACATCCTGTTTTGGGGATGGATGCGCTCATCCACGGCGATAACGTGCGCCTACACACGGCAAGAAGGACCTGTGCTATGATCGAGGAATGTGGCTGGGAGACACTCACCAGATCACTCACCTGGGGCGCTGGAATTCGGTATTCCGATTCCAATGCGATGCGAGACGATCGCTTATCGCTAGCGATTTTTTCGGAGTTATTCCAATTCGGTGTTATTCTTTTCGATGTTATTCCGCGACCCCACTCACAATAACGGCTTAAAATAAAATAAAAATCCTTTATAACTGGATACTTTCTTTCTTTGCTCTTGGTAGCACTGCGACGACTGCGACAAGCAGGCCACCAAGCGGCAGGAGACGAAACGAAAATGTCCGCAAAGTGAGAAACTGAAAATCGCTTTCCGCACTTCGTTTGTTTGGTAATTGGTATGTGTACAAAAAAATAAGTAGGCAAAATATAAACGGTAGAAATTAAGTAACAGGTATGTAAATACAAACGTGATAGAAGATTAAACACCAAGTATTGGTTCTACCCGTGAGAATAGTTAACATAAATATCCAAAGTATAGTTAACACTGATGCAGGAGGTGCCGGTAACAAATGTTCTCATGGTTATAGTTAAAAAGATACACTCAAGAATGTTTTTTTTTACAAGAAAGTTGTACTATTCGTGCAGTTATAGTTTTACGTCGCCAGACAACCACTTGATATTTTTCGTTCGGATTTTCACTGTTCCTTTCTATTTCACTTCCGAAAGCTAAATTTCTGCGCGCATCGCGGCTTGAACATCCCATTCCGGTACTTTTACACTATATGTACTTCAAGCCATATGCGCACGTTTTCAGGATTTCCCCTCATTTACACTTACAGTGCTTTTGATATACTTATAGGCACTTAAAACATCTGCACTTACCTTAATAAAAGTAGTGATCAAGGGCATTCGGAGATTAGGTAAGGTCAGGTGCGGTGTTTTTTTATTGCACACGCGACTCCAGGAGGTTACCACTGTTTCAATGGCCGAACACTGCACTCTGAAGCGGGTAAGCAATCTTTGTTATTTACACGCATTAGGAAATTTAATAAAAGTAGTGACCAAGGGCACTCGGAGATTAGTTAAGGTTAGGTGCGGTTTTTTTTATTGCACACGCGACTACAAGAGGTTACCACTGTTTCCCGCTAATTTGCAACCGCAAGGGAGTCCTATTCATGGCGCTTCGATCGGTTTCCATATCGTCTTTTCCTTACAATTGCCGAACCTTGCCCTTTTAAGCGGGTAAGGAACCTTCGTTATTTACAGTAATTAGGCACTTTAGACAAGTAGCGCAGCGCAAATTTTACATAAGGCACCTTCCTTTATTTACCCACGAAGTCCATTTCTCCTGTAAATTTTTGATTTTTTGGCGACGTAAAACTATAACAGCACCGTACTATTAATTGGGCATTACTTCCAAAGTTGGTCGGCCGTCTGGTTTTCGACTAAAAGCCTGATGAAAGCTACGAATATTTAAATATCATCATCAGGGTGGTGATGTTCACATTAATTATTAATAATTGCTTTCTTGCATTTTTCGTACATCATCTTAAATTACTGACCATGGGAACGTGGAGGTTAGGTAAGGTTTGGTGCGGTCATGTACATTATCAAAATATATTTTCATATTTATTATTAATAATTGCTTGCATTTTCGTAGACCTTTTAAATTACTGACCTTGGGAACGTGGAGGTTAGGTAAAGTTAGGTGCGGTCATGTATCTTTACACTTTTTGTTCTCATATACGTCACAGGTGTTTTCGTCGTAACAAAGCTTACCACACTTTCTGCAATTTGTTGTTAGATTTATTAATCCATGACTTTCACACAGTTTGGAAGATTTTCCTCAGTATCACCGTATTGTTTCACAAGCTGTAATACTGTTAACTCACATCCAGGACAGCGTTCTTGTACACTTGTAGCAGTGTTCACAATATAAATGCTCGTAACTTTCCCACAATCCAATCATGCGGTAACCTTCCGCCAAATAGTTCCCTCCGCTTCCCAAATAGTTCCATGTTTATCACCGATTATACAATATAATAAACTCAACTTTCGCTCTTTTTGATATGCTATTAACCACACAAACGAGCAGATTATCCATTTCATCCCTGTAAATTTTCTAAATTTTGCTAGAAACGACCGACCAACTTTGGAAGTTAACCCATTAATTGTACAGTGCAAGTTTGGCATTGTAATATTTTTCATCTGTAATACGTGTGAAATTAATTTATAACTTGGTACATAAAACGTACGCCAACGCACTTAAATTGGTCTCTTTAACCATTCTGTATCAAAATCGGGTAAAGTTTACTTTATCTTCTCCAGAAAATTTTAAAATTAAAAGAAAAATTATTTTTTCCAACATGTGGAAATTTTGAAATTCAGAATACAAGAGTTTCGAGTCAGACGTGTGGTGTCTGTGATAATTATTCACAAGGATATGGGTTGCATAGAGCGAATGTATAACTCAGTAACTGTCGGAAGCTGGAGTAGAAAAAATAAAAAAATTATCCCTAAGATCTACAGTGTTAAATAGAAAGGCGTGGCGGACAAATTTTGCTTTATCTACCCTATCATCCGCCAGCTATTGAATTCTACCGCCCATTTTCTTGTAAATAATTATCACAGGCCCAGCACACAACGATGGCCAGCAATCCAAAAAGTGTTACGGGAAGTCAGGTGTCATTATTTCGTTAAAAACGAACTCAAGTTTTTCACCACAGACAGATATGACAGCAGGCGAAGAAATACCAATTCCACCTATTTTGCTACAAAAATCACTGATAGTATGTTGAGAGGCGATAGCGAACAAAGTCAGTTTAGATTTTTATTGAAAATTATATGTGAAGCATATGACTTTTAGTAACACACATTGTGTTTTCGGCGTGAACACGAATGCATCACCTTTCCGCTGTGCCATTCTTATTTCACACTTTCGTGACTGGAAAGTTTGAGTTTCTTGTTTTTTGTGTTCCAACACTTTGGAACGGTTGCACTTTGCAAAGATTGGGAGCTGTTCACCTTGAGGGACGTTATTTCCTATCATTTAAGATGAACTTAGATCTTCTGGTGAGAAATTCAAATGAATAATTTAATTTAATTTCATCTCATTTTTTAATCTTGTTCTGAAAAGTGTAATTATAATGTGTGGTTGGGTAAATATTTTAATAGGGGACAATTTAAGCTCCAGTCAATTTTTCCAATGAAAAGTTAAATTACATTTTACAAGATATGCTGAATTAGGATTTATGTAAATTTCTGAGTGTAATACTAAGTTTTTTTCTTTAAGAAAAGTTGAAAGAAAGCGAAATTTTAACGGCGGTCGCATGTCGTTGTTACGGTTAACGCTGTTAAATTTTGCGAACGCAGTGTCCTTAGCGTCTTTTTCGTTTCATTCCTTAAGGTATGTTTTGGACCTGCTGCACGACAATTGATGTTTCAAGTCCCAAGGTGTGTTGTTTCTTTTTCTTTTTTTTACATCCAGCTCTGCTAACTAATTCATTCTTTTTCACCCCATTTAAAATGGCCCGCGGATCTCAGTTACACGGGCGTTCAAATCATGCTCTGATAGTTATTTTTTTCAAAAATCTAATTTAGTTGTATTTCTTTTTTTGTGCAACTATATATTTTGCTAAAAAGACTCTGTGGCAGAAATTACAAAACAAGGAGAAAGGCGGAGGGAACCTGAAAACCTAAGACCAATATGACTCAAAAAGAGGCAACTTGTTAGATGAAGAATTGCATTTATTTTAAGGCGTTCAGGCAACTATGGTTCAGATGAATTGGTGGAATGAAGAAAGTGGGAGGAAACGGTAGCGCCTCGAGGAAACCCACGCAGACGGTATTTGTCCACCACAAAACCCACATGGCATAAGTAGGTATCGATCCAACTACCCCCTAGCACCAGAGGTGAGCGCTGTACCGAGCCACCGTGGCCCCATTTGTTAGAATTGACCATTTTAGACTAAAGAAGAAATTTCTGAAAATGAGATAAAACGTATCAGGAGTTAATACACCACCAGATTGGGGAAAGAAAGAGGTGCGTTAATTCGATGTGGAATGTAATTGAACTTCTAAATCCTGTAAAGAAGACAGCAAGAAAATGGGAAAAGGAAATACAGTTGTGAAATGATATTAAGGTTGTCAAAGGTGAGCTTCAGAAGTACAAGAAAATGTACAAATATAAAAGCAGGCTGCAGAGAGAAAGGAAAAGTACGTACCATCTCCATTGACAGAAAAAATAATCGAATGGTTAAAGGAAAATAGAATCCAACAAACGTTAATAAAGATTCCCTATTATTAATGTAAAATAGTTTTATTCTTATAGTAACTTCTTTATAGTGAAACAGAGGTCACAGAGTTGTAATGTCGGTCGGTCACACTGCTATGAACATCAGTAACAGAAGTCACACTTGTAATTGCGTGTCGCACATGTAAATCATGTTTTTATTGCCAAAGTTTTGTCATAAAAGTTTCAGGTTTTGTAATTTTCCTAAAGTCGTTAGAATATTTGTTATGGGAAAGAATAGAGAACTTTTTCAGAGCTGGCAAAAATATTTGATGTTAAAGAAAATAAAAATGCTAGAATCTAACACTATCTTAAAATTACTTTATTCTTTTTGTTCACCACTATTATAATTTATTTACGTGATAGAAACTGACTGAATTTAAAGAAGGCAATGTTTTGAATGCACAATAAAAATGGTACATTTTGAAATAATGGGGAAGCACAAGGAACTAAGAAAATGAATGGGATCTCCGTTACAAAAATTTCAAGTCGTCTTAAGAAGATTTGGATGTCATTTCGTCGTAACAATTAATTCATGACCCTTATGCCTCATTTCAGATTTAGGACATTCTGAGAATCAAAATAATACTTAACTAACTGGGTTTGTTACAACTTCTAGAGAATAAAAAATGAGAAAAATCTCAAAGTGTCCCGTATTAAAATTATCACCCGATTTTTATTATAATGTGTCGCCATTGCATATATACATTGTGGTTGTAAAAAAAATTTGTCTTCCAGCATTTTCTATTTTTCTTTCCATCATGTGTGCTTGTTTGTTGTGTCAAAATTGAACTGAATATTAGAAGAACCTTATTTTCTTAATTTCAGATCCATCCAAAAGACAAAATGAGACTGACTCCGTTTCTTCGTAAACAACATCTTGATCGGATGTTCAAGAAACACTGGAAAATACAAAGCAAAAGGAAAATTGAAGATGGTCGCGTGGTGCAGGCAACACAGGAGAAAGGGATTCCAATATATAATCCGGAAGATATTCTGAAAGAGGAAAAAGTCCGTGTAAAGTACGTATTTAACTTAGTGATTGAAGTGCAACTTCTATAGTAGGTGTACTACAACATGACATATTATAATGTGTGTGTGTATGCTATGGCAGCATTTACACATATGCCTAATCATCTTCAAATTTATTTATGCAATCATCGTGAAACTCATGACACAGATAGTGCATAGTATCCACAACACGTCATTGCAGTATTGCCATCTCAAAAGAACTTTTATTTTGTTTCAAATGGCCTTTATCTCAGGTTCTTTAATATTTAGAATGAATGCTTACAGTCAAACATATTCTATCTGTTACGTCACGCAGTATTGCAGACTGTGGGGAATTTATTTGGAGACGAATTGGTTAAACGTAATTTTATGTTGAGTTGGTAATATTGCATGACTTGTGACAGTGTAGTAAAAGGTTATGGTCTTTATATAATGACTGGCTATTTTCACGTTGATTGCTTAAATGAATTTGAAAATATTTGGTCCTACGTTTAAATGTTGTTGTAAGTCTGTACCAACGAGCTCTAATTTACTATACTGGAGTGATCGACTAATGCTGAAAGATTAAACCTTGATCGAACACTTCCAGTCTAACCCAATATGGACCAAATTTTCAGCTCTTGCTTAGTTTTTTCCGCTTTATTAAAGTAAATTAGTTCCATAAAATATTGAACACAATATGGTGAAGCTAGGTTTGCCCAAAACAAGAATATTGCATTAACGTTCAATAATCGGTACAGTTCAATAAATTAAGCTCTACATCTTGTTTGCTTAAACAAAAACATTCTCAATTCTCTGTCAACATTATCGTACACTGCAAATTCATTTTATTATGAATACAAACTATAAATTAACAATTCAGAGAATATTTAAATACTCTTCTAAGTAAAAATACAATTCAACAACAACGTCGCTATAAACAACTACTTCACAGAATTATTGCTCGATATTTTCCTTTTTTCTATTTATTGAATGTGCGGAGCTCCATACTTCCTTGCACGCTTGTTATCGCTGTGCGGACTGTCTTGATTTATTTCTTAATTCTTGAGTTACACATGTATCTGATTGCTATAAGTAGTACCATAGACCTCATAATAAGTAAGACTTAGCACGCTTCCCCATTTCTGTCTGCGCTAAAACTTATGGGTTTTGTACAGGAGGACGTGATTTTGAATTCATTCACTAGGCAGCTGTGGCATAAACCTCATCATATTATTCTATTATGATGGACTCATGGTGAAACCAGTCTCAAGACATTCCTAGAACAGCTGAACCAATTCCATGTTGTCCAGTTCATTTGGTCCATCTCTGACAAAAGAGCGACATTCCTTGACGGGGACATCACTTTAGAAAGCAACACCCTCGCCACTTCCGTTCACATAAAACCCACGAACCATATGCAGTATCTACACTACTCAAGTTTCCATCCTTACCACACCAAGGAAGTGATTCCTTTCTCCCTTGCCCTCAGAGGACAACGCCTGAATTCCACCACCTCTGCTACTAAAACTTACAACCAACGCCTCCAGGAGGCTCTAGTCAACCGTGGCTACCCATCTAACTTAGTAACCAAACAGTTTCGCAGTGCATCCTCACACATTCAACCCATTCAAACCTCCAGCATTATCCCAACCCACCGTCTCTAATCACCCAGTTCCATTCTAAACTAATCAAGGTCATACAAATCCTACACACTCATTTCCACATTTTCCAATCTGACCTAGACACAAGATCAGTATTCCCCATCAAACCAAGATTAGTCCGTGCGAATCCTTCCTCGCTACCACCTCAAACCGGCGCCCATATGTGCAAGAGACCCAGATGTAGGACCTGCCCCATTTCATCACTTCCCCCACAGTCACTATCAATACTGCTAGTAGCCAATACACCTTAAATCCCAAGGGTACATGCCACATCTCTAATATAATATACATCCTAACCTGCAAGTTCTGTGGTGGGGACTGGTGGTGCTCTTAAAATTCATATTAACAACCATCGTCACTTTTACACTATCAACAAACCGGATACCCCAGTCTCCTTACACACCGAGTCTCACAACACCCTCACCACTTCCTGGTTGCCATAATCCACATTTTACCCTCTACGACCAGCACCTCAATACGCCGTCTGTGGGAGGGCGCCTTTATTTATGGTTTGAACGCGAAAATCTATCCTACCCTTATCCTTCAATGACTGTAAACCTCCCGTTTGCTCTGCATTTTCATCACATTACCTTCCACAACCCCATCCCGAATTACACGCTGTACAGTTGTCTATTGTTCGAAGATACTAAAATCCACGCGCTATATAACAGTCAGTTGTTCTCCAAACTTGATGCGTCGCGCGCTGCGTGGTGCCACTGTCGTCTTAGTCTTTTATTCAATCTGCACGTGGTCTTTGTTCTGAGAGACAGGTGCAGAGCAGAGGAAGGTGCTGTGAGGACTGAGGAACCGTGGAGGACAATTTTTGAACCACCGCGTACTAAAATAATACGTGTACGGTGTACTAGCGCCAGGAGGTGTTCGCCTTCACAGCAGACGACATTGAATGACTACAGCGCACATACTTGCGCGTGTCTTTCTCCTCCCTCTGTTTCCCTCTCTATCATAGACTCACTGACTTCTACCAGAGACTTTACGAAAATGCGTTGCCTCTAACTCCAACCGACCTCCCCGCGAAGCTTCCTCCGCTCCCAATCTTCTCACCCAGTACCACCCCAGGCTTCAGGCCCTCCAAAAGCTCCTCAAACTGGCGCACCCCATACTCACTGCGTCATCTGAAACTGAAAGAGTTTTCCCGTCGTGCCCTAAAATATTCTACCGCAGACCTCCGAATCTCAACACGATTCTCACCAGGACGACCAATCCCGCCCCCTCTCCCCAAACCTGGCAACTGCAGAACCTGTCCTATTTTTGATCACAGTCTGACCTTCAAACATCCTGTCACTTAGAAGACGTGCTCTTTCCGAGCATATCTTCCAACCTCATTTATCTCCTACTCTGTAACCTATGTTCCGTCTTCTACGTTGACGAAACCCAAACTCCTCTAAGAATCCGCATCAACAATTATCATTACTCCTCCACATCACAACTTCCGCACCTCCCCATACCTGAACACACTTCTTATTACGGTTTCACATTTGACGAAACCTTTCGAGTCAGCATCCTGAAAATCCTGAACCCTGACTCACCTGCCACAGTTAGTAAGAGATGAGAGCAGACGTACATCTCTGTCCTTTCCGGCAACCATGAACCCGACCTCAACTGTAACTCATGGCAGCGCAGTTTCTTCTTCGTTCCGTCTCTAGTTGCACTTTCATCCCATTTTCCAATATTGTTTCTTTATTCTCCCTCTCTCCTTCACCTTCTTTATTATTATTTCCCCCCTTATTCCTTCAGGAAGCCCCTTACCTACTCTTAGTAACCTTCGCACTTTCTTCTCCATTAAGTGTTTTCTCCGACTCATATAGTCATTTTCCCGCCTCCATAACTTGGCCACACTGTTTATCCAGCATCAGTTGGCAAAATTGCGTATCCTCAACACAAGTCTCGCACCTGTCCCTTTTCTCTCCTACCATATGAAAACGCTTTTGCGATACGTTGCCGCCTTTCTATTGTGTTTGTGAAGTTCTTGTACGCCTGTCTCAGTATTCTGCTATGTATCTTTTTTCCCTACCTTTTTTTACCATTATATATATATATATATATATATATATAGTGTATACTACGAAAGGAACTAAACGAAATAAAATAATAGGACACATTATAGACCCTTTTACTGGTACTCTGCATCTCTTCAGTTCCAGAGTCAGAATTAACGAATCTTAGCTTTATTTATAACCTTGGTTGAGGAGTTGGAGTAATTTTCCATACGTCATTAAACCGTTTCTAATACTCACAGATATAATTCCGAAATCATAATGCTTTGTCTCCAAACATTGACAAAAAATTTTGAATCAAAATCATGTAGACATTTAAAAAAGCAAAGCATTCTGCATAAAGAATAGAATATAGTATTTAATTTAAGAAAAGATATAAAATATAAATAAGAAAAGAAACTCTATATAAAATAAAAGAAGAGTACACATCAGTGACATAATATTTATACAAAGCAATAACCTGCACGTCACAGCCTAAAGGATCATATTAGGGGGTACCAGAAGTGGTAATGGCAATTCTTGCCTCCCAGAACATTGTGTAGAAACTGGCCATATGCAAGACTACACAAGAATACAAAGGACAACTTTTGAAAAGTATTTTACAAAATAACCATAATTAAATCTGGACACAGAATGAGTTTAATTTTTAATAGTAGGAAAGACATGGATGACGCTGGAAAGTAAACAGATCGGTTACATTTTAATTGTCTTCCCTCTCTAATTTTACCTTATTTAGTAATTTTTTTACATTTATTCAAAACCTTGTCTCTTGAAAATGAAGTTGAAGCGAATCCGAAAGCTTGCTGTATGGTTTCATCCGTCCTCGTAAAGTACCTGATTTTACTTAGTTTTTACCTATTGAATCATCCTATGAATTTTCGTGGATCTGAATTTTTTTTACGTATTCTACGCGAGTTTTGAATTCTTGGATGAAAAGAAAAATGCACAGTACAATTTAAACGCTGCAGTAACAGGGAGACCAATTATCCGGATTTGTCAGTTATCGGCCATGTGCTCTTATCAGTTGAACTACCACCACCACATGTGCTCGTATATGTATAAAGTGTTACTGTGGCTGGCCTTAGCCTAACCGTCTAATAGTTACCAGTGTTGAACGTGAAAACACTCCAACAGCTGTGGAAATTTTGATAGAGGAATCTTTGAAGAAGTCGTGAAGTACAGAAGGGCTAGATGCTACTTTCCTTTTCGCAAAGACTTCATTTATGGGTGGCAGAAAAAAATGACCTCTACATTTCTTGGGGATCTTTTATTTTATTTTATAGATGATGCTGATACAAAGTGTGGCCACAGTGGATCTTTCTTGTTCTCGATTGAAGATGCAAGACATAATTGAAAATAATGATTTATAACTTAGGTATAGCCATGGAGCACAAAGAGCCTGTACAATGTAATTATTGTACCTACTATATACGTCCAATTCTTACGTGTATAAAAAAATTATCAAAACATTGACGTTTCGAATAATACTAAATTCTTCATCTGATCCTCACGTAAAAGATAAAAAGGAAGAAAATTAGTAGAAAGGAAAGATTGTTGTTGTTGTTATTACCGTATACTTAATATGCACAAAAGAGAACACGTTGTTCTTTATATTATATATTTAAAACCACTGTAGCCAGATGCATAAAGTTGGAAGTTGGCTTTTGTATTTCATATATTACTGTGTTGTTGAAGGGGTTGTAATTTATGGTCATTTGTGTTCAAAAAAAGTAAACCATGTTTTGTGTATTTTATCTCCGTCTGTGTTGAGTGCGAACTTGGCAGTTGGAAAGAAGGCTATTGTTAATTTCGTAAGTTACTCTGAACTTGTGTAGGTTTGTGATTTTTGTTTATTTTTAGGACCGTTGATAGTAAAGCTATAACAAATGGAACCTTATGATCCCACTCATTGTGTCCGTCTGTGTCCAGAAATTAAATCTCAGGAACCACAAGGTGTAGAGACGTGGCTGGGGTGTTGTTGGAAAGGTCTTGGATAGACTAGCTCAGAGCTGCCGGAACCGTCTTGATTGGTGCATTAGTTCAGTATTGCCAACCCAGTTTTTTTAAAAAAATCAATTGCTCGAATTGCTTCCATTCAGTTATACCTAGCTACCCCAAACGTGACATAAACTATTATTCGACACGATAGAGAAGTACTGCAGGTTGTCCCATTCCTAAGCACTGCAGTTGTCAGTGTTGCCAACCTATTTTATAAAAATTAATGCTTGCGTGATTGAAATGCTATCAAGGGACCGGAGCCTTGGCGATTGTTAGTAGAACCGCAGCTTTTGTTCAATAAAGTTTCTCAAAAGAGGAAAGAAAATTTTATTTAATTTGCCATGTTTGTTTAAAGAACCCGATATTTAGTAATGATTAAACACGATTCTCCGACGGTTCTTTCAATGTGTGAATCAGATTATCTTTGGTACGGGACGAGGTTATACTGTGCTCGGATTCATGTAATTGTAATTGGAGCTATCATAGTTGAATTCTTAGTTTCAGTTGCTTTTACTGTCCGCTATTATAAATAGATAAATTTGATTGTATGGGCAGTAACAACACTATGGCTTACGCCCATCCCGATACGAGGAGGCCCCTTATCTTTTGAGAAACTAAAAACATATAAAACCTGAAAATGTAAAATGGTCTAATGGTCTTTAGTCAAAAAGTAAAATTTTTTGATATGTAAAGTCCCAAGTATAATAAAGAAATAAATAAACCGAGAGTGTACAGAACCCTCGGTTTAATCAAGTAAAAATTAAAATCAACGACTATACAATATAACATAAAACTTAACAGCTAGAGAACATGATCATCTCAAAGAGAGTTTACAACCTGTCTCCCGCATAAACATGAAAACTCGGTGTAATACATCAGAATTATCCCCAAGGACTGACGCCATGTCGTTGGGGATATTATAACGCTGTCTGAGATGATCATATCCAGGACAATCTAAAAGAACGTGACAAATACTTAAAACTACATTACAATGCGGTGGATTCAAACGTCGCAAAAGATATCCATGCGTCAGGCGACTGTGTCCTATACGTAGGCGACATAAAAATACTTGTTCAAGCCTACTAACTAGGCAAGAAGACTTCCATGGAGCAACAGTTACCTACCTTAATTTCTTTCAATTTATTAACAGCAACGTCGTTCCATCCTCGCTGCCATTCATTCCTTGTAACCTGTCTATAATATATCAACATGTCTTTACATGGGACATTCTGAATGTCAACGTTTGCTCCTAAAGAGACCTCACGAGCTCTGTTCATTTGTTACCACGGATAATTTCTCCCAAAGAATAATCAGTTGATAGGTTATGTATCAGTTTTGAATCTGTACATGCAATTGTCTTATTTGCCCTTATAATGTATTTGTTTATTTATACAAGTCTTTCTTACAGGATCGACGTCGTAGGAGCTTTACCGAAGCCACAACCCATAGACGAGACTCATCCGTTGTGGCATGATGAACCATGCTACATGTATAGGGATAAGAATGTGTTGTTAGAAGGCATTGATCAAGCAAAAATTCTAACGAAAACAGTAGAACTAACATCGGGTCTTCCTCAGGAGTTAGAGACTTTGGTTGGAGCAGAGGAACTACCTAATCAAGATAATTTGGTTAAAAGGTGAGGGTTGCAAGTGCACTGTCTGTAAGTATGGTCAGTGTGAATCATAATCTTATTGCTGGACATCAGGGGCACTCAATATTATGTAGACTTTGGAGTGTTTTTCATGTATGTAATCATATGTGGAATGATATGCAGGCTTGTTTTGACGTGCATTCAAATTTCTTCAACATTAAATGAAAATTGTTTATTGTGTCAAAGTTATGGGAGAGCTCTATCCGAATTAAATATATATACACCCTCCATTCCGAAAGAAACCGAACTTTTGAAAACAAATAGTACCACTAGTGCCATCTGTTGTAATATTTTACCGGTAGATGGCGTAGTCCCTCATTGACAACTGGTATAAATGTCATGACATTTGGATGCACGGCAACAAAGTTATTGCGTTTCAACTGTCAGTGTGTTGTGTACATCGGTCGGAAAATGAGTTTCAAACAACGAGCTGCAATTGAGTTTTGTGTTAAACTGGGTAAACCTTTTACTGAAACGCACCAAATGCTACAAAATGCATATGATAATGAGTGTCTATCCCGTACGCAAGTTTACGAGTGGTTCAGGCGATTCAAATCGGGTAGAGAGACGCTGGATGATGACGAAAGATCAGGCCGTCCCAGAACCGGATTATCGGAAGAAAACATCGAAAAAGTGCGTGAATTCATCAAACATAACAAAAAAGCGTCGGTGAAAGTTATTGAAATGGAATTAGGCATTCCTCAAACAACCGCATACCGCATTTTGACCGAAGTTTTGGGCCTTAAGAAGGTTAATTCGCGGTTTGTACCACACAAACTCACCGAAGACCAAAAAAGTTGATCGAATTGCGCATTGCAAAGACATTGTTAAAAGTGCTCGGCAGGATCGAAACTTCTTGAAATCGATTGTAACTGGTGACGAGACGTGGTGTTTTGAATATGAGCCCGAAACAAAGCGGCAAAGTGCTGAATGGAGAGCGCCGGATGAAGGACCACCCAAAAAAAGTCGCTTGGTGAAGTCAAAAGTTAAGGTGATGCTGATTTGTTTTTACGATTCAAAAGGAATTATCCACAAAGAATTTGTTCAGCCCGGCCAGACAGTCACTGGAGAGTTTTACTTGGGCGTCATGAAGCGTTTGCTGGCAAGAATTCGTCGTATTCGGCCCGAATATCGAGAAATCGGCAGTTGGACTCTTTTGGACGATAATGCACCATCACATCGTTCGCGACTTGTAACTGAATTTTTGGTCAAAAATCACATTATTCGTTTGCATCATCCGCCCTATTCACCAGATCTCGCTCCGTGCGATTTCTATCTGTTCCCGAAACTGCATTTGGCGATGAAAGGAAAGTGGCACGCATCGATTGAAGCCATTGAGAAGGCGACGACCGCCGTCCTAAAGACCATTCCAATAAAGGACATGGAGAAGTCGTTTGACAACTTGTTGGAGCGTGCAAATATGTGTATCGATGCAGAAGGGGAATACATTGATTAATAAAAATGATTTGTTCCAAAATGTACATTGTTTTTTTGTTTTTTTAAAACGTTCGGTTTCTTTTGGAATGGAGGGTGTATATAATACAGCTGAGTTGCTTTCATTTAAATTTTGTTACTAAGTTTATAGAAGCTTCACGAAAGAATTACCGAAATTTTGACAGGCAAGACATCATAAATATCGTGTTGTCAAGAAAGTGTCCGTAATTATTTTTTAAAGAGTTCCGAAATAATGAACCTTCCACTATCTTGTGACGAGTAATGTTGAGTCATGGTGGAATATTAGATCGGGGTGTGATGTAGTGTGTGACTTATCAATATGCGCCAGTCGATAAACATTTCCACAGAAAGTGTAATGATGCACTCTAACCCGGGACCTTCAAGCCGATGGCCTACCGCCGCAGACCGCTCGGCCACCCAGACACCCTGAAAACCTGGTCAAAACCTCAAAAATTAAGTTGTGAAAATAACACCGAGATCATATCTATTTGAAAGCAGAATCAAAAACTACCTGCAGTTAAAAATATGATCACACCCACACTGCGTCAGGTGCTCGCAAAGTCTCCGTTTGTTTTGAGAATGTTGTATTTCGTAATCGTTTGTCATAACGAGTACAAAGCTACTGCGTGTCTTAAAACTACCTACTCAGTTCTTTTGGAAGAAAGTATTTTTTTTTTTTATTTGTTCCTTGTACAACATCAAACATAAATCTAACATTGGTCAGGGCATTGCTGTAAATGTTACGCAAGCAGAGGATGAGGTAAAATGTAAACTGAAGATGCGTTACGTGTTCTCGTAGAGTTATAAAGTGAATTCCACGTTATTCCGTCAAGTATCCTTCTTCATAGATAAGATCAATAGTCTAATTTTTAGGAAGTACAAGCAATTCTTGCTCATATTTGCTTCGTTTTAAAAGGATCAATTGTGTACTTGTTTTAGTTCTAGGTAAGGAATTGTTAATAATCGTAAAATATTTCCTTTAGAAATGTGGAATTCAAATGCAGCAGAATAACTCTTTATTAAGTTCTGCAAAAATGAAGGGAAGCAAAGAGAAAGAAAACTGTAGTATCTTCAACACAAGGAACAATGTCACCTCCAGAATTTGCTGGGAAATTGAAACAAGTTGCTGAATTCTATTATCAGCTTTCCAGGTGCAACGGAAGCCATGAATGCTTTCTGAAGGACAATATGAGTGGCTGAATGTGGAAATCGTGTTTAATACCCATCCGATAGATCAGCCTCAAGTTAAAACTCCTATCACTCTGCATGCTGATGTGGAAGAGGTGACTTCGGGATAAATACAAGTGTTTTATTTCTAATTTTCCTACAATACTTCTTCTTTGTGCTGTTATGAATTTAAATACCTGCAAATCAAGGAATATTTTTAAGCCATTTTAAAACCAGTCGAACAGTTGGCGGCTGGCAAGAGACTAAATCTGCACGAATTGTGTTCACAGTGCATCCGATATCCTTTTCTCTATTTTTCTTTCTTTTTACTCTTAACTTTAATGACCAGTGTAATGTAGTATTCTCTTTACTTTTTCTTATACCACGACTTTGTTGCCAATAAATATCGTCATTCAAGGAAACTAAGGGAAAGAAGAGTTTTAGCCAGATTTTCATGGTCTCTGAACCACTGTGCAATGGAGTGAAGATGAAGGAAACCGTTAGAGAAACTACGGAGTGACACTTGTATTGAACACAGCACGTGCTATGAGTGGTACAGAAAATTATCCATTGGAAATCATGACCTGTCAGATGCGTGCAGAAGTGGTGTCGCCTCTCCAGTATTGATAATACAACACTGGATCAGTTATAAAAGGTCATGCTACCAGTAGAGTAAACTTTTCGTGAGCTAACAACAAAGGGGAACACCTTTCATACCACCATAAATCACCCATATCCATACCCTCTGGTATATCTGTAAAATGGAAAGATCGTCTGCACTTTGTCTTAACAATGCAAGAGAAACTACACGCGTTTGGTTGGAAGATTCATCAAACATTGCATCGTCCGATTTTCATTTATTTCAATCTCTCTCTCTAACTTCATTGCTGGGAAGATCTTTCAAAATGACTATGGCATGAAGAGGTGCCTGGATGCTTCACGCTCACCATAGTTCTATCTCAATGAGAACTCCTACAGTGATGGAGGAGTGTGTGGATGATTACGTGCAGTGCTGTTTACTGCATGTTCATCTTTTCCAAACTTCTTTCGTTTTTACAGAAACTTTTTTTTTTTTGACAATCCGATATGAATCATTGTTGTCTTGTCACTCTTAGAATTGAACTGTATTGTATACAAAGAAGGGTTGTTTGCACGTGTTAGGAACAGAACAAAACGCTCGATTCAAAACAATGGGTGTACGGTATGTTATTGTAAACAGTCTGTATAGAGTGATCCAAAACTATGAAATCAGTGGGATTTAAGATTGAGTGTAGGGTGGGGGTGCATCTTCGTATTCTTACGATTTATGTTGCTGTACCTTGTAGATTTATTATTATTTAGGAGCAGGCGAATGGTGCGACTAAATTAGTGTCCATGTGATCGTTTTATGGAGAAGCAGGCGATGTCTCAACTCAAATCTCTTGTGTAAACTACGAATTTCCATGCGGTGGTCGGCGGTATAAAACTTCTAGAAAACCACCTTGATTTTTCGTGAATTTGTTCAAGAGAAGGGAGGATATTTTGGAAGAAAAGTTGATATGTTCATGAACAATAGAGGCCCATACGCTGCTTTGGTTTTTATTTTGAATTTGTGCTTACCAAGCTCTAATCTCATTACATAATAGCATTTAAGATGTCTCAGATGGGTCGATTGATTATATTCTTATATAAGATAAGAAGAACGAGGCATTGCAGGTTGTGCTTAACTGTGCGATTCTTCCCTTCAGCATTATTATCATACCTATACAGACATGACCAAATTATCATGAATTTTAATACTTTACAAATTAAATCACGAATTCATTGCTAGTGGTGTGTATGTTCGTTTAAACACATTTTATTTTCTCTTAGTTATGTTGTGTGAAGGTTTTTTTTTATTATTATTACAAGTTTATATAAGTTTTGACCTCCTTTAAATGATAGGTTATCATATTTGTTGCAGTTTGCTGTTTCCAACCTGTTAATGCATGACGTATTGTAACCTGCTGCTTGTTAATGTAGAGTGCGGAACGTGTTGTCTCAGGAACAGACTGGGAAAACAAAAACTTTGCACTATCGATGTTGATTATTATAGTTTTCGAAATTGGGGTACTGAATGGGTCCTGCCTGTTACTCTACTCTCTACGTCACAGATCAGTCTATCATCGGAGCCACTTTCAGAAGGTGCCTTTTCGTGAAGATAGGGATGGCTGATGACATTGATCCGCAGAGGAGAACTCGACTTCAACGAAACTGTTGCTGTAATTCACATGTTTTTTGGTTTAAGACATGGATGTATTTGGTTTAAAACAAAACCTTTAAACTATAGTTTCTATGCTTTCTCAACACTCACCTAGTAACCTGGAGCTCCAGATTTGTTTTGTGCTTGAGAATCTCGGCAAAATCTCTTAAAACGCGAGGTAAACTTCTGGTATCTCAAAGTGTTACAAGGTACAACAGGTTCACCTAATTGCAGCTCTTGGAAATATCTTCGAATGCTGACAGAAGCTGAAGAAAAATGGAAAAGCGACTGATAGTTGCTCAGGATAGCATCTATGGAAAATATTCCGGATTATTTTCTACTAACTCTTTTTTCGTATTGAATTGAATTTCATTCATCGCCTTTAGGCATCTAAGGCTCAGGCCAGGATAGGGGAAGGGAAGGATACGGGAAGCTGACAGCCAGGTCCTAAGTTTAAGGTACCATACCGGCGTTTGCTTGGTATGGCTGTGAAAAGAAACCTGGAGAAACCTGAGTCACTCGTTTTTCGACAGTACTAGGTCTTGACTCAAAGTTCACACAATGAACCTCTAACTCTGTTCTGATGCGAACTACATTCCCACAAGAAAAGTGCATCCAATGCATTATGATGGGAAAACGTGAAGTTGCCCTGATCGAGAAATACAATCAATTGCGCATCAAGAGTAAACACTTGACTTTTGCAGGTTCTCAGTTGTCAATGGCAGAGATATCCAGACTTAAGTAAGGACTTGCCAATGAGGGATATAGTTGAATTTTAGCATAGTAGCTAGATGGACTCTGTTTCTGATACCTCTTCAATAGACTCAAAGAGCAATTTCTTTTCAACAACTTTGGGACTTCCCTTGCAAAGGGTAATATTTTCTTCTCTTACGACTAGTGGCAGTTGAAGCATTCATTCACCAACTCCCTTTAAAAATAACGGAATTTGTTGTGTATTTTTGTTTAATTAGAATCCGACGATCGTTTTTAATAGTATAATAATACACAACAAATTCCGAAAAGAGTTTTATTTATGAAATGTCCGCAATAAGTTGTGAAAGTCTTATAACACGAAAGTTATAATCTTTATGGATTACTTCTATATGCGATGCATCATCAATGGAGATTATTACGCTAATCATCGGGAAGTTGTGATTAATTAATGACCGGCAGACGAGGAATACTCTCGCCCGAACTTAAAGCGAAGTCCATCTACCGTAAAGGCAAGATGGAATGATGTGAAGGAGTAACTTTAGAGGCGACTGGCGTTACATACTGGTCGGTGCAGTTACATCTTGCCTCAAATTCAAAGCCCAGCGTGGTTCGGATTCCTCGTTAATATTCTAGGTCAATCTGGCAAAATACACTTTTAGAAGCTAAGTGCTCAATTAGCACGTAAATCACAACTTCAACGAGAATTTTCTTCAAGTTTTGTTTGCTGCTTTATGCAAATCACATCCGTGCATGCCGCTCTGAAGACCTATTTCATATTTATAGTACCAATATTTCATATTTGCCTAATCTTGCACTGTTACACATTCAAGTTTCTTTCTTCCATCGTTAAAATAATTTTTGAGTTTTCTAAACTTTAAAATAGTTTTCGATTCGGTCAATTTTGAAACCAAGTCCTGGTTCAAGTTGAAATTGGAAGCGTTTACATGCTCATCAACCGCTGGGAGAAAATGATACTCTTCGGCAGGCGTAGGGAAAAAAAATAAAAAGGCTCAACGTTGAGGAATACGATTTTTTTTTTTAACTTATGGTTTCCGGATTGTACTATAAGGTGGCACCACGAATACACGCTGAAATCTTACGGAATAATCTGGGTATTACCAACTCTATGTTTTCTGCAGTAGTGTGAACTTAAAAATATATATTGCCATCTTCATTTAAAAAAAGATCAAAGATTTAGTGTTACTTTCGGGTTATAAGCGTTAAAATAAGTTTTGTGGCTGCACAGTCATATTTCATGTACACATGAAAGGAGAAAGTTGGAACCCATTCCCAGTGTTCAGAATCCTGCTCTTGTCTGCCTTCCTGACTAAAGGGTTTTAATGGTTTTCTTCACCTCCACCGGGCAGATTTCGATATAGTACATAAATTAAGGACGTTCCCCCATCCTTATTCTCTTATGTTGTGATCACCGAGGAAGATCGCCCTCCTTGCAATGCTTGAGAGGGTCTTAACGTATGTAGATTCCAGAACAACCAAATTATGTAAACAAAATGAAGTGGAAAATAAGCGAACGCGTTATTTCGGAATGAATCTTGCAGATAAAATTGTAGAGATATTGTAAAATGGTTTACAACAGATAACTGTACCCTGTAATACTCGTAAAAAACAAGTAATTAATAATTTATTTCTTTTTAATATTTCTCTCTTTCTTTCTTTACAGGTGTGTTATGATGTCTCATGTTTTTGATTCAACACAGAAAAAGTTGCCTTTGTTACGTGATCCATCGCGGCCTGCATGGAGGTTCCCGGTATCTTATGGAATTCCAGATTATCGTCGCAAGTACGTATTATTTGTAGAGAAAAGTATACATTAATCCTTTGACGTAAGTTTCATTGAGATCGTTTCTTAAATAGGAAGGAAAATTATGAAAGGCGAAATTAAAAGTACAAGAAAAACGAGTATGTCTTCTGTTTTTCTTATCTGAGCGTGAACCAATGTCAGGAAACGGAACGTGCAACCATGGCTTGTTCTTCGCTATGAGTTTCATTCAGTTATTACGAGCTACGAAAATATTGGGGACAGGAGGAAAGAGCGTAGAGAATCATTCAGATGAACAAAAGACAAATGGGATCCTAGTCGATTAAAACGAGTTATAGTACGAATTAACATAGTACGAATAAGCAAACATACAATATGAATAGCAATTATATATTGCGGAACGGATTCGAGTTGGGAGAGCTTACGAGTCTAAACGGGAATGATTCTAATATATTTTATGTCGTATGCGATTCGGATGTAGCTGTAGTGTTTGCGATTTCTTCTCGGGTGTGGATACATAGTGATAAGTGGTAGGCTGCACGAGTTGAAGCTAATTTTAATGATCTTTATGAAATCATGAAAACAATCTTATTTCATGAAACAATAAACGTAGAGTTGCTTGGGTCAGAGTGAAACCGAGGTAGAAAAATTTAGCATGGCGCTTTTCATTTTTATTTCCTTATCTCTTATATTGTAATTTTAATTGTAATTTGAAAAATAGAACGGCACTGTCCGAAATTGGGAATAGAGTTACCCGAAACGTGTTCAGAATTTGCGACTCAAGACTAGAAAAACAGACCGGAGAGTGGGAAGAATTTTCGGGGCTTCACATGTCCAGACTGTATCATCATTTACGTGCATACCAAAATATTTTGAAATTCATTTAACTTTTACAGTCCGAATCGTTCTGAACCTTGGATCTTCCAGGGATTGTCTACTGACGTGGAATTAGCCTGGAATTCTGTTTTGGACTTGGAAACACTGGAAAAAGTCTGGAATTCTAGCCGAAACTTGGATTTTTTAAACTTATGTTTTCACTTTATTAAGGTTCACTCTGTAAACGTTTAGAAGAAAGAACCTTTATTAAATTGGCAAATTTAAGATCACAGAGTGAGGCACTTAAAGTAATTAATTTTTGTAAGATGCTCCTCAGAGACTCTCAGACTTCTTGTGACTACGGGCATGGACGTACTACTGGCTCCAAAATGTTTAGGGGGAAATCTTCCTGAGGGGGCCCACGGCGTTTTCCGAGATGTAAAGTAAGTTAGTATTAATATGGGTGCTTCTTTCATTTTTAACTAGTTGGATCTATGTCAGGCACTCAGGTAGACTATAGACATGGGAATTTCATGAATATTTTGCAAGTAAAAAAAAAAAAAGACTACTAATCTCACTTGTTCAGTTCTTGACGATTTGAAATTTTGAATGAAAATAACAGTGAAAAATAATTTTATCATTACGAAAAATATAAGTTATGATTGGACTATAATGTAGTTAAGTGCTTTGGTTCTTATGTTGAACTAAGTTTTTACATTACATTAACTTCAATATATATTGTCAAGTATTTGAATTCAAATAAGCCCAGTTTAAACTCACAGGGGACCCAATTAGGACCATTATGATTCACCTTACAGTAAGGTAAGGTTTTTTTTTGTCATCGTCTTAAGTAGCTGCTTTAATACGAAAAGGCTCTCGCTCAGTCTTCAGGTTAAGATGTAATTTAAGAGTGTGTGTAGGTTTCCACTTATTTACCCTAGATTACCCCATTTCGAATTTTAACACATCTGTGCTTACCTGTATATACAATATTTTTTTATAATTCGTAACCTTCATAATTCTTATATTCAAACAGGAATTTGTTGTAAGTATGACCTAATGCATTTTACCTACACATGGCAGATATTTGACTGCAGTTCTTCCAGCTACTCAAACTATCTTCTTTTTTTAACAAGTCTTTGGTGTCCAGCAACAGTGACAGCGGAGTAATTTTAAAATAGTGGGTTTTACAGTTGGACTCAAGTGTTTCGGTTAATAAATAATATACATCTTTCCACATACATACATACATACACTTCACAATACACAATCTAATCTCACAAAAGCTACAAACACACTAAAATTACATCTCTACGACGCCCTGAAGACGGAGCGAGAGCCGCTCCGAGAAGCCTAGCCATTTAATATTGAAGCAAGTAGAGAACTATATTTAAAACCTTGCTTTAAGATGAGCCATGTTAGTTGGTGGTTAAATTCGGTTGCTTTTATTTATCTTGTTTAGGCAACTTGGTCTTAGTTGGGTAATTGAACAAGAAAAATGTTATAAAGTAATAATACATGGTAAAAATACATTTGTATAAATAAAGTAACTGGCCATTCTTCTTCTTCTTCATCTTCATCATTATTATTATTATTATTATTGAATAATATTGGTTACTTTCACTAAACGTTTGCTAATAGTTTCAACTAAGCACGCAGAAAGGTAGATTATATTTCCTAAATTTTGGATCTGATGGATGTGAACTCAAACTTCGTTGGAAACTTTATTTTACAAAATGAATCATACATTTAGGTTGTATATACTATTTATTTGTTTGCTACTTCACAATTTTCTCAACTGCCAAATATTCTACCTTTCATGTCGTAAATTCAGTCAGGCAAACCTTGTAATTTTTTAGTTATTTTTAATGGTACATTTGCCAATTTCCCAAATGTATAGAAAGTATTCTCATTGATTTGAGGCGTGTTTGATATTGTGAGCTCGTAAACTTACAGTAGGATGTGTTAAGATCCAGAGGACTCGTATCTTTGATGGATTCCCTAGCCGGTCCCAACAATTCCTCATCTTCTTGTTGCATGCAAAAGCCATGAATTTGCCTTCTGCGAATTCTGTACACACCCTGGTATCGGCAGCTACAGTTTTCTATACGATGTTTCTTTGATGTTCTGAAGAGTATAGTAAAATATAAGGGCAGTATTAGTATGAAGATTGTGCTCATCTTGTTAGCACAATGTAGCTCTTAAGTTTTAAGGAGAAGTTACTCATGATAAAATGATTTCCGTCTTGTAATGTTCAAGAGGCAGAATTTACAAAATTAAGGATAGCGTTTAGTGCATGTAAGCATTTTTAAAAAAGTTTTTAAGAATGTACGTTGTGTCGTCGTACTGAATGGTGCTATTTTCTGTTACGTAAATACACAACTACATATGTGACAGTATTTGGTTGTATTTTTATCTTTTTTAAAATGATAATTTGAACTTCTCTTTTCTTTATGTTTCAGCACACTCATAGTCCTGAAATTTCAACAGCTTTGCGAAAGTGTATCTAGTAAATACGCTCGAGCTCAGAGAAGGTTTACAATAGAAAATAGTAAAATCTCGGCGACCTTGAGAAAGAATGGTGACTTAGTGCGCTTTGAAGTGGAGCCCAATTTGCTTGTAATGGCAAATGAACCACTTATTCCGTTAGCGGATTCAGTAGCCATTGAAAAGACTCACCACAAAGCGTTGCCGGACATTTATCCAATGAAGCACACGATTAGTCTCGAAACGGAGAATTATTATGATCCTGAACTCCTCTTCCGTAAGTATTCTTATTTCAATTGCTTACAGGGTGTTTTAGAAATATACGGCAGTATTTCAGGAGTGAATTTCGTATGGTACAGCTATGGACAAAAGTTTAGACGCATAACAAACTGTTGCTGTTGCAAAAATAAATATATTTATATATCGTATTTATTTGTTGACTTGCAGATATGCATAATAACTCGACGTACTTTTGTGGAGAATTTTTTCGTGATATTTTTAGCTAAAGAAGGGTGATATTTGAAAATTAATAAGTCCAAAAATGTCACCAAGTTCCCTAGTTTTATCCCGGAGAGGGATATTTTTCTCACTCACTTGGAATTATTGATTTTTGTTCGTAGATGTTACACACAGGAGGGACATCACTGCAAATTTGGGAAATATTCTCTAAAGATATGCGTCAAAACTTTTGTCCATAACTGTACAAGGATGAAAATTGATAATGTCCGTATTGTTAAAGAAAAACTAGTTTCGGAGTTAGAGGCGGCCGAAGTTATCTCATGACGTAAGCTGTATCGAATTAGCAAATTACAACCGAAGTATAAAAATGGCGAAAAATGTTTTCAGCATATCTTACGATTGAGGCGTGCAGCCATCAGGAGAGTTACGTGTTTATCTACCGTTCGTCGCCAGTTCCATCACAATAAAGGGCTTTTGCGTGTAATCCGTTATATTAAGGTGCACTTCTCGATCGTAATCATCGCCCACGGATAATCTTTGGATGCATTTGCAGCATGTCTGGTGGACTCAGAAACCGGAGAAAGTTAGGGAATTTAGTTGGACAATGTTTTTTTTTTTTTTTTTAATCTGGAATGTTTAATGTTGACCATTATTTCTTTATTCTTCCCTTAAGAGAGGATGTTTAGCTCAGTTTTCAATAGGCAACGGTTATTTATTTAAAATGTCCTTTAAAGTTTTAAATAGCAACCGAGGTTGATTTTGCTCCCTTTGAAACAAGCTCTAAATCTTGAATAACTTTTAGAGGAAACACTTTTTGATATCTTGTTGTACCGTTTGGAAGCTACAAGAGCTAATTTGATAGGTTAACCAAATTAGCTGTTGTAACCAATTTACCACATTCCTGAGTAATTAGTTTCTTTATCATGTTTTCTTGTATTATATTGATTATTATACTTCCTTGTAATATATTGGTATAATGTTTACTGTAGAATGTTGAAAAGCAGTAGAAGTAGATCGAAAAGGATGTAATTTAAAGTTCTCCACGTGAATTCAAGGCTACTTTTATATTTATTTAGAGTTCATTTCCTCCCACTTCTTTACGTGACAACGTGCTTGGAGGTTAGGGTGACCATAACGTTTTCGGCATAAAACGGGACATTTGAAATATTTACAGTATCAGTTCCTACTTACAGCGTTTTTGGATACATACTGTTGATTATGCGTAATATTATAGCGCACTGATCGAAAATAGACCTAGAACGACATGTGTAATTAGTCATAATAGAAACGAGGAAAACGAGTAAAGGAAACCATATTCTGAAACACTAAAAATCATTATTTAAACACAGAAGAAAACACTGTAGCCTGTAAACGTTATATCAGTTTCATTTCGACATTGAAACAGAATATATTTAGGATTATTATAAAGTGTCTTTATCAATGTCGATGTGCAGTCATTTGAACGAAAACTATGCATAACCGAATGATTGGCATCTCCTCCAGGGCTCTCGAAAGATTAGGTGATGTTAGAGGAACCACTCTTTCTCGACGTCTTAGTTTTCATTCTAGTGAAAAACTCACTACACATACTTGACGCTCGATTCTTGATTTATTTGCGAGGTATAATTTACACAAAAATTTCTGTTCTTTTTGCAAATTCTCGTTAACCATATGTTTCTAATACATGATCAGTCACTTCATCGCCTTATTAAGAAAAAAAGACTGATTTAGTTCCTTCGAAGCCAAAACTCGTTTTAAGTTAAGGGAGAAATATACAATCGATGAGTTCAGTATAATTTTCTGCACTGTTGTTAAAACGTTTGTTGTGTTGGTCGCTTTCTTTTTCTCTCTTGTCGGCGTTTTGGTCTTTCATGAAGTAGTCATGGCACGATTTCATTAATTTAAAATTCCCTTTTCTTCATCAATGATGAAAGAGTTTGAAAACTAGACTTCGTACTAACGCCGGATAAGTCATCGTTGTATTGCCAGAATGAATTAATTTGGAGAAAACAATCAAGACTGTGCAGATATAATAATAATAATTCCGTGGGAAGACGGGACAAATGTCCTGTTTTCTTGAAACCGACAGGACGGGCGGAGCAGTGTGAAAAAACGGGACTGTCCCGGCGAAAACGGGACGTACGATCACTCTATTGGGGGTTCTTCTCACTACTCAAACCATTTTCACACAGAAAAGGATAAATAAACAACACGTATTTGCTTATTTTCTGTGCACTATGTATGTACGAGGTTTTATCCAAATTATTCATGTTTTTGTGTCTTTTAAGGGCTGCCTTAAATATATTTCATGGGGAATTTCACCCTCTTAAACTTTTTTTTTTCCGCTGAGAATGAAAATACATATTCATTTATTTTACCTGCAGTTTCTATGTGCCAATTTTTGTGGAAATCGGTGTGCAGCATTTCGCCTGTGATGTTCCTTCTTAGCGCTAGTTGTCCAACACTGCGATAGTCAAATGAGCATAGTGACATATCCCGACAGTATTTCAGACCTTTTTTTACGAATGGCAGTGCGTACTGTACCCTGGAGGAATCTGGAATAATAGTTGGCATTCAATCCACGTGGACCACGTGCAATATTCATTGGTGTGACTGCAGCCGGCTGAACATGTACATTTGGTTTGTCACTACTTCTCGTCATTTCCCAAACTGTTCACAGATATTCGTACACTTGTACCCGTGACAGTGTTTTGTTCCCTATACTGCGCTTTCAGTCTTTAGCAGAATTTCACCTTGTTTCACATTTTTCCTTTACCAGAAATTCGATAATGCACTCCTTGTGACATCCACATCATGGCGGCCGCGCGATGTTCACAAAGGACCAAGGTACACTTGCCGACATTTTCATCGTGCTCAGTTACTCCATACTTTTTGACTTGAAAAGGTCTCGGTCGACCTTGAATGGCCCTTTCATTTGTTTGTATAGTGATACGTAAAGAAAATTCATAAAAATAGTGTAATTTTGCATTAAAATACCTGAAAATATTAGCATCGTGTAAAAATGGCGTTTTTTTTTTCAATAAATATTCATTTAACTTGAACTCAATATCTACAACTACTAGTAATTATTTTTGTCATGTCGAAACTTGGTTTAATAATATGTTTGTATTTATTTACTGTTCCGTTATTAATGTTACTCCCAATATTTGAAGATTATCCAAGGAATTGGTAACGGTGTGAATCTAACCTTTCGCTATTTTTAGACTTAACATCTTCCTCAGAGTATTAAAACAGTGAACGGATTCTATGGAGGAAGGGGAAAGTGTGGTATGTGCAAATTAAGTCTTCGCGCAAAAAATGTCTAGCCTTAATTAGGTTTAATAAGTCCGTATACACTCAGATTGATAGGAAATATCCTATGGAACTTTTTTCTGAGTCTGAAATTTAAAGGCTTTAGCAACACCGAACGAATACACGTTGCAAGCAGGCTTTGTAAACATCATTTTTTTTTTTTTAAATATAAAACCAGTCCTTCTGGGCCCAGGTGGGTTTTACCCTGCTTTTTCGGGTTTTAGAAATTGCTGGGGTGAACAGATCTCAATAGCTTAGTGACGGTGTTTGGCCAAACGTGGTAGTCGTGTTGTCTTAGGCGTTAGGCCAGCGTCTCTTAAGGTCTCTGGTTTCAATCCCGCCTGCAATATGAATGTTTGTGAATTTTCTCAAGCGTTGCACTCATATAATCGTGACGGGCCGAAGTCAAAGTTACTAAAATGGTCCATACAAAATAAAGTTTACCGAAGTTTTTTTCGGTCGGTAACGGTGTGTCACTACTGTGGAATCGAGAGGCGTGGAGTGGGTCTGTTCTTTATGAGGGTGACCCCATCGGATTCAAGTCGGCGTGGTTCGGTTTGGAGCCGAAGATAATTTTAGGTCTTGGAATTCCTCCATTCACAGGAAAGACTGAGAAAAACGAGGGAGAACCCTTTCGGGTCCACCTAAGCAGGGTCTGAACCGTGAAGCAGTGTCGCTCAACCTTCCCAGTGCTACTTTACCGTCAGGCACACCAACCAGCAGACGGGATAATCATAGTATTGTTTATTGTTTTTAACGCCTATTCTCTTGTGATTTCCGCATTAGTGCAGTGCTTCTGTGGATACCAAGTGTTCTATTAATATAGTATTTGTGAATATTTACATTATTATTCATAATGTTTGTAGATTCTAGTAATTAATTTTGCACGGAATCATGAAGAATGGTAGTTCTTCGAGTGACGCTTACAAACGAGTCTGTTAGCGGCATTCACATATATGCAGCTAATTTCGGATCTAGCGAACTATAAGCCCGATTTTGATGGTTAACTTGCATTTGAAAGCTCTTTGCCATAATAAGACACAGAAAAGGGTCAGTAGGACCTCCCTGGGGCGGTTAAAAAAAATTCAAAATTTAACATTTCTGATGATAGCACTGATACAGACCATATAGGCGGCCGAAAATGCGGAATCGTAATCTACGCTTCAGTACCTTTCAAACGGTGTATCACACGTCAAAATCGGCGAAGGGGTTCAAAAGTTATGACTTTTTAAGCCTAATCACAGAATTTTCAAGAATGATCATAAAGTGTGTCTGTGTTTTTGCTTTAGCCTCAAATTGTTGGTGCCAGTGAGTTTTGGGGGCAATTGCGGGTTCAAAGGGGTAAATAAATGCTTATATTTTTTTTATGGGAGTTACCGTTTTCGAGATACGGAGTCTACAATAGTCCAAAATCGACATTTTGTGCACCTTTTTTTAAAAAAAAATAGGGAACCTTACAAAATAAGTGATATCAGTACAAAGTACCATTCGGAGTAAAGGGAAGAGTGACGCAAGAATCATACAAAAGAAGTGATATCCATCTTGCGAGTGATTTTCTTTGTGTCACTCTTCCCTTTACTCCGAAGAAGTTTTTGTACTGATTTGATATTACAAAGGCGTAGTTAATAATTTTATGATCTATTTCAATAATAATTTCGTTTGGAAATAATTTGTTAATAAGGATTAAAAGTGAAGAGTATCAAAATCTATAATCTATGTAGTTATGGAGCTAATAGTCTTAGTCGGTTACGAAATCAACAGTCAGTTGGGGAAACTGCTATTTAATAGGTTGTAGTGAAGTACTGACTGAACTCGAATACTTCGTTGTATTTCAATATCGAAAGGAAAGTGTTGTGAATTTTACATAGCAATATTATTCTATAATTATAGTGGCAGTCGTAATCTGTATTTTAACAATTTAAAATGCGATAATTTTCATTTCTATGCTCTTCTATCATGTACCTGTACTTTCATTTCAGAAATAATTTAAAAACAAATGTTAACGAAAATCCCACTGGATTTTAAAGTGGATTTTTCAAGTGGGCCCAACCTGAAAGGAAAAAAAGGCACTGGTTTCTTTCGTGTTGGGTCCACTTTGGTAAACCCTGGTTGCATCTGTATCAAGTATTGCTTCGGTATATTGTAAAACTTGTCGAATTGAGAAAATACACTTAATGGCTAATTTCTATAAATCACGAGTGAATTAAAAATTATGGCCCGTATATTTCAAATAGAAATTCGTTACACGTTTTAACAAAATAGGGTATGGATGGATGAGAAAGTCGCTGTAACTACAGAATCAATTTTACTGTAAAGGATCTTATGCTCAGAGTACCGTTGTCGAGTTGCATCTCATGCTGATAATGAATGCATCTCATGAATTATCTTAGTGTCAAGGATTTGCAACTTGAGTCGTCAGACAGGTAAGACAAGAGTTAAGAGAAAGCTAAATATCTTGGCACAAAACTCAGAAAGCAAAATTTAATTCTATCATTTAATTTAATATTGTAGGTTGTTCAGTTCTTTTCTATAGTAAATACACGGTGAGTCAACCCAGTATCGCCTGGTAATTCACAAATCGAAAAGGAAATAAAGCATGGTAATAAACAAATATAGAATAGTTTAGAGGACCTACATTTTGGGGTACATTTTAAAATCCGCCATATTGGATGGAGGTAAATTGTGAAATGGCCCGTGGGTCGTGTGACATATCAAACAACACGAAAATGTTCCCAGGAAAGCATTCCAAGTGTAAGCTTTGACCTACCTGTTACGGTGCCAGAGTTAGCTTGACTGAAAATGTGCCGCAGAATAAACTTAGCAATGCACTGTAACACCGTAACAGGTAAGTCAAATCTAGCACTTGCAGTGCTTTTCTGGGAACATTTTCGGGGTGTTTGGTATGTCACACGACCCACT